>JADRCD010218596.1:0-29334 GCA_019843815.1 Montemys delectorum
TCTTTTCACACCTTTGCTGAGTAGTTATCAAGACAGGATTCTGGGTGCTCGTCCTACCTGATGCTCTCTCCTTGAAGTCAATTGCAATGGTTTCTAATAAACTTGAAAATGTCATAAGCTATCAAAACTCACATGTTATCATAGACTGCCTTAAGTATTCTTAGAATAGTTACATTATACTGCAGCTGGGAAAACTCATCTTACGCAAAGCTATGCATGAGATTTACAGTAACTTGTTTACATCTCTTGTGACTTATTGACCACTGTCAGGCAAGAAGCTAAACAATGAAAGTTGGACCATAAAATGAGGAGCCTATTCTAATCAATAAAGCCTTCTCCTTCTCCCCCAACTCTCTGTTTTGTGTGTTAAATCATACTAAGAGATTTCTGCATAGCAAACCACGTATATACTCATTCTTAATGTTTTCTGCTTTTATATGTAGTTAGAGCTAGAGTCACTTGATAAATTTGATACATTTTCCAAAGAATTTTTGCATTTGTGTTCCTGAGGGAAACTTATGAACTTATGAGACTGTAGTTTTCTCTGTTGTAATGCCTTCTTCTAGTATCTAGTCTCCAGTTTCATGGCAGGGTCATTAAAAAAAAAAGTCCCTCCTCAACAATGCTCTTGACTATTACATGTAGGCGCCTTACTATCAGGGGACACTCTTCAGAATCATATTTTCTTGAGTAATATCTGCCTTATTTAATAAAGGCACACTCCTTATTCCTGCTCTGGTGCATATGTAATCTCTAGTATTTCTTTTGACAGGGATTGTGTTGACTAGTTTCTTCCATCTCTTCTACAATCTGTTAATCATGTTCTTTTTATTGCTAATGTATTTCTTGTAGGCAACATATAGTTGGATCTTACTTGTTCAACGAATCTGACAAACCATTTCTATTTTAACAAGACTGTTGATGGAGATGAGTCTGCCTTTATATTTTTTTGTATTTGCTTCTGATTTATGCCATTTATTCTTTGTGTTCCTCCCTTTTCCCTTGTTTTGAAGTAATTGGGTATATTTTATGATTGTATTTCATCTTTAATTCTGGTTCATTTGTTCTTTCTGTATGCTTCCCATTTTATGATCATAAGATTTATTTAATATCTACAAATGTCTTGTTTCATCTTTATTCTGAATGAATGTTCCCTCTAAACATAGCACACAGGTTGATGGGTCTTTGTTTTGCTTTAGATATTTATAGATTTTTCTGCTTTCTTTCCATCTGTGTTGCTTCCGATGAGAGACACCCTGGCCTGTTTTCCCACATTCCCTTCTGCACAGAAGGATTCATCCTTTTAATTCTTCAGATGATTCCTTGATCAGCATTAAATATTTACATATAAACAAGTAATCAGTACCCTGATAAATGTGTGTGGCCCACTGTTTGCCAATGTGCGGTATTCTGTCCATCCTCTCTCCTCCTCCTCCTCCCTAACTCTGTTTTTTCCACACTTGTCATCATTATGAGCAACATTTACTTCTGTGAATTGTAGGAAGCATGACCTCCTCAAGTCCTTCTCACTGTACTTCAAATCAGGGAAGCCAGCAAGTTCCTATGTTACCCATCCTTGGACTGTGCAAACTCTTCCCATTCTACAAGACTGAGGTCTCATTACATCTGCTTCTCACACATCAGGTGTCACTGTCATCATGCCTGATGGTCTAGGGTAGCTGTTCTCAACCTGTAGGTCATGACCCAGTGTTACCTAAGACCACTGGAAAACACACATATTAACATTACAATTTGTAACAGTGCCAAAATTTCAGTTATGAAGTAGCCACAGAAATAATTTTATGGTTGGCAGTCACAACAATACGAGGAACTGTATTAAAGGGTCACAACATTAGGATGTTGAGATCTAGAGGTCTAAGCTCTTGAATAGTGGTAGTTTTGGGTGTTGATCTGTCTGTCTGTTCTCTTTATTTCAGACAGAAAGAGAAAACTGGTATCTGTGTGTCTATGCTGGGATAAAAGTGCCATTCCAGTTTAACTTTAAAATCTGAAATATTTTGATTCATTTGAAAATTATGGAAGGTTGTGCATTCCTTCCATTGGTTTTTCTTTTTAATAAGTATATGCTAGTAAGTATGCCAAGAATAGGATGTGAATATGACCAAATTGCTCATACATCTGTGATAATGAAACCCATTTCCATGTATAGTTAACATACACTAATAACATACTTAATGATTGTGACCTCTGATAATGCTGCGAGATACGCATTTTTCTGGTGTCCCCTAGATTCCATCAATGTGAGAGTCGCTGATTAAGACAGGAACATTCATCTCCTCTCTGAATTTATCCTAGGATTGAATATGACTAATGGAACTGCAGAGGAGTGAGGAATTGAAAGGTATTTTCACTTAACTCTCTATAGATGTCCAAGATTGCTGGATAGTAAATTCTACTAAATATTGCCTTTGAAAACAATAATAATTTGGCCCCAATCACCTCTCCTGCTATTGAGCTCCAGCAGGGCTCTAAGATGTCCTTTCACATGTCCCTCCTAAAACTAGGCTGAGGTCACTCTGAGATCACTCCCAGGTCTGCGGATCAGTTTGTTACCTGGTACCTGGGTGGAACACTCATTGGAGACCTGCATGTATGTGTTTACTGTGGCTTTTGTCTATCTTGAGTCTTGAAAGTTACTCAGTCATAGTCATACAACATCCACAGCCCCTCCCAGGGAACAACGATGAGATATCCAGGGATCAGCTTAGGAAGTAACCCCATGAGACCTTCAGGGGAAATCTGAAACCACACAGTACGCCCAGGCAATTTCTGACTCCAGTAAGATAGATTCTAGAGTATAACCATTCATCGTCCAAGCAGTGCCATCCTACTTTCTCCTGAGTCTTGTCGGCCACAAGCCAACTACACATATAGGATTTTCTCTTGACCTTCCTGAGACATGGGAACAATGGCCTTTGCTTTCTCTCTGCATTTAACCTCTGAATGCTAGGGACTCAAACAGACCACACCTTCAGAGAGCAGACTCCCCACCCAACTGCCCCAGGAAGATTACTGTGGGGTTCTGCCCTGCCACAGGGATTCCCTGGTCCTGTGAGATATGGAAGGGAAGCAGATCTTTTCTGTTCTCAGCATCTTTTGGCACATTAAGTTTTCTTTTTCCCCAATGACATCTTTTCCTTAAAGCTGTACTATGGAGTGTAGTTTTGTAAGACTTCCCAATTCCTGCAGCACAGTTGGCAAGAACTCAGAAGGGAAAAGTCATACTAGAACTGTAGTGAAGGGTCAGGCATTTGCAGGGTTTACCAGCACTGGGAACACTCCACACTTTCCCTATCTTATTCTGGTACACATTTGCTGTATTCCTGTCAAGTTAGAGGGTCGCAGTGATATGCTCAGCAGACTATTGGCTTTACATAGTGGGGATCTCATTTCAAATACTACTTGTATAATGGCACAGATCTGCCACAAAGCCGTGGAGAAACTGCCCTTAGTTAGATGAATTTAGCTGGCTGAATGAATAAACACATATGGAGTAATGTACAGGTCATTTTTGCTGCCACAGTGCCCATTTGGATTGCCCTGAGAGGTCACTTCACATTTCATGTCCTCTGGAATCACAATGCAGACATTTTAAATAGTGTTAGTTCCATGGACACGGAGCTGTAACACTGCATAGCTATGATAGGATGGTATTCTTCCCTGCGATCAACCATAAGAACTTGGAGGTAAAATATCTGTGTCTTAAATGTAAAACTAATCTTTGTACTAACATCTAGCAATATAGTACTGTATTTAGTTCTTAAAGCATCTTCCTTATTTACATAAGGAAAAGAACTACATATTACTAAAAGCAATGACCTAAGAATATATAAATAAAGGTGGGGCTGTAGTTCGGCAGTGAAATATTTACTTAGCGTGCATGAGGCCTCAGGGCTGAACTTCCCGCAAGAAAATGAGACTGTGCCAAATGATTTCACTTAGAATTGGCTAAGGAGCATAAGCA
Source organism: Montemys delectorum (assembly GCA_019843815.1). Classification (NCBI taxonomy): domain Eukaryota; kingdom Metazoa; phylum Chordata; class Mammalia; order Rodentia; family Muridae; genus Montemys; species Montemys delectorum. The sequence goes on from JADRCD010218596.1 coordinate 3,986, forward strand.
GTAGAGAGGAGGAGTCAAGCTGTTTGACAACAATGAGAAATGGTGCACGTTGTAAGTGGCATTGGGGTACAAGGTGTATGTTGACCCTCTGGGATCGTAGTATCAGTTACTATTCTACTGGTTTAACAAAACACCACCACCAAGGCCACCATATGGAAAAAAGAGCTTGTGGTTCCAGAAGGTATACAACAACCCTCCAGAGATGTATTAGTTACTCTTCTGCTGCTGTAATAAAATGCCACCACCAAGACCACCTACGGAAGAAAGCGTTTACTGGGGCTTATGGTTCCAGAAGGTTAGACTCTGTCATGACGGGAAGGCGTGTCAGCCAGTGCAGGAAGCTGAGAGCTCACATTGTCTACTGAAATTACAATCCAGATAGAGGTACTAGAAATGGTATGAGGCTGTATATTCTCAAAGCCTGTACCCATGACATAGGTTCTCTAAAGAGGCCACACCTCCTAAAGCTCCCCCAAAGAACACCACCACTGGGGACCAAGCACTTAAATGTCTGAGCCTCTGGGGGACATTTCTCCAGCAAACCTAAGGAAATTGTCAGATTGATTTTAAGTAAAGAAAACATTTGTAAATATGTATTAATTCTTCCCTAACCTATAATTAAGGGCAACCTAAAGAAATGGAGATTTTATTATTTTTAAAATACTTTTTAAATTATGTTGTGAAATTGACACACTTTTACAAGCAAAGGGAATACCCACACGTTATTATGCAGTCAGTTCAATTTTGTTTTAGGCTAAAAGTTTATAATATGTATTTGTCTACAAAAAGTATATTTAAGAACACTCCACAGGCTCTAAAAAGGCGAAATGACCACAAGTGGTTTTGAAAGTGTCTGTAGTGTTATGATCGATTGCTAGAGACAATGGCACATTGGTGGCTTTGGTTTTCTTTTAATGCATGGCTGCACATTCTCATTCATAGGGTACAGGAGAATTAATTTTGTACATTAAAAAAAAAACAGTTGCAAAGTTGGGACAATACCAAGTGAAAACAAAGAATGGAGGTACTTGGAGCGTGGGGACTGTGTTCTGTTCTTGATGGTGGTCTCTTCACCCACTGATGCACTGCGCTGGGAAAGCCATCTGGAGCAGGAGGTGGGAAACATATGCCCAGCATGCTGACAGCTATCTAAGTACTCTTCAGTTTCACTTGGGTAACTTCTACACTCCAAGTTAGATAACGAAGCAATTTCTCCCCAGTTATGGGTTAGTTTGCCTATTTCAATCAGAATATAAATGATTACTAATTAATCGACTCATCCATTCAGTGTCTAAGTTCTTGGAGTCTCTGCAAGCCGGTTGAGGTCTGTGAGGCATGGACCGTGGAAGCCGCCGGCGCTTCCCGTCTGTGTGCTCGCTGTTTGTGGCAGCTTTCATGTGTCTTAATTTCTCATTGAAAGCATATTATAAAGTAAGATTATCTTACATGATTAATCTTAAAATGTCTCACCTATTATCTACATGGTTGTCCTGGAAGTACTTGAACTTACAATGAGTAGTATTTTGGTGATGCATGGGGCTCAGCTCTTCTAAAGGTCTTGATAAATAGAAAAATGTAATTGGTGCAAGTAAGTCATTCTAGACCTTCCTATTAATGAAGTGATAGCATATTTTCAGGGTTCCACACAAACTTCATGCTTCCCCTTGCATACTGTTATGAGGGAACTACAAGTTTTCATATTTGCTCCCGCATAGGATAGCCAGAATACATGTTTAAATGGTGTAAGGTAAAGAAGGAATTAATGTAAATGGAGCCAACCAAACTAGTGTTTGTAAATAGGAATGGTGACATCTTCGTGCAGGTCTCAGGAACTAGGATTGCTATCCAGGTAACACAGTGGTAGGAGGTAGCTCAGGAGAAATGGATGGAAACACAGGCATTAAATATTAGCCACACTCCTTCTGAGATATGAAATATAAAGCCCCTCTAATATTCCAAGTTATCTCTCAGCTTCTCTGCAAACCTCCTGGGTGGTTACATGGTGCAGTGGAAAAGTCTCTTATAGACTGAGAGCTCTGATGTGTGTGTGTGTGAGATCAAAGGTTTCCCTCCTTTCCCAAGAGCTTCAATGAGTAACCCTTCTCACATCCTGTTAGGCAAAGCCACAGAGCAGTGGTGGTGGCCCTGGGCTCCCTTTCTCTCTTTGATATTTGGGAGATTTAAATCACTGTCTCTCTAATCAAAGCATTAAATACCATAATAGAATTTCCTAAGAGGCAGTATGGAATTCTTCACCCTCATTTCCTATGGCAAGTTCAGTGCCATAAAGAGTGAACCGAAGCTCATCCCCTGCAGAAGTTGAATCATTTGATAGATAGTAACATATTCTCCTGGTAGAGAAAACAATTATATCCCACGTCACTCTGTACACTGGGGACCATCACTGGATAGACTTGGCTTGATCTCAATGCCACCCAGAAAATCATACTAACTGATGGTAGGCAAAAATGTAACTTCTTGGAAAACCCATTGTTTTGACTTTGGGTTAATGATCTCCTGTATGATCTTTGTACTTGAACATCTTTGAGCATCAGGCTAAGTTAGGAGATATTTGACTCCTATTCCAGCACATAAAATAGGCCAGGAGTAGAAGGACCTGAGCAGTGGGTGTTTGCTTCTACTCTCTGTGCCTCCAATACAACTCGCACGGGGCTGTTAGGTTATTTCAATGACAAAGTTCTTTCAGGCTGAGGTTTCTTTCATTTGTTAGACAAAGGATAGATTTCAAGTATCAGTAGAAAATGATTGAAATTGAGAATCTGACCAACATTGAAGCAGAGTAGATGGAGCCAATGGGAGCTCTATCAGGTGACCAATCAGGGTTTAGGAATTCGGAGTCTTATGACTTCTACCACTGTATTCGATAGATGCCATAGAAAGATCAGAAACAAGTCAATCAAGTGTCATTAAAACAAATGGGCCAAATTATTAAAGAACAATTACAGTAAACTCCTGTTAAAGGAAAGAGAGATAAGCCCCTCTCAGTAGCGTAAGATGGAAAATAAGTTGCTGTCTTGGAACAAAACATTTGAAAGAACTTGGAGAAACACAGGCAGAGAATTGAACACATGAGTGATATTTGCCTTTGTCAGTGGGGTCAGCTATATGGAGAGGCTGGTAGAGAAAAGACTATCTTCACTGTGCCTCATCACCTTATATTCTAACATATTCCAGATGGCAGATAAAGACCTAAGTTACAGTCTGAATCCTATGCAGCTTATGTCCCCCTGGTTCAGTAAACATCATTCTCATTATGAGTCTAAGAGAAGGGAGGCCCAATCACTCACTCTGATAGTAGTACCCTGTGTCATATTTATTTGACAAATGGAGAATATTATACACCTGGATACAAGGCAATGCATAAGTAACATTTACATTACAAGGATATGGTCTTTTAATACAGAAAATAAATATTTACAGATGTATCAAATTAAAATCTGTACATTTAAATCAGGAGGCTTTTATGGGAGTCTGGGGAGAAATCACAGAGACATAACTAGGTAATCATGCAGGTGCAGGCTGGGCATGAGAGATAGGAGGAGGTAGGAGAGAGACTCCCTTGCCCACATGAAATCTATTCAGGTTATTTTTCTTAAGACATCTTGTTTTCTCCTTCTAATGACGACCCTCTAGCTTGTTGTAGCTGCGAGTTTCCAGGGCACAAGTAGTATTTTATGAAGAAGCATGGCTATCAGGCACTGTCCTCTGTTAGAGTCATTCCGAAGATGGACATAGAGGGATGGACTTAATGAAACCTAATGTGTTTTCTCTTGTACATTTTGTTTGATCCTTGGAGTTGCCTAAATGGACAAGAGGGTGGGAATGGCTGTGTCCCCATAATAGGATCTGAGAGGGGATTTAAAATAGCTTCTCTACTCGTGTCTCTTCTGTCTTTGCCTTCTCAGCTTTACCTGCTTTGGACCCCTCCGCAGAAGCATTGTTAATGAAAGACCAACGCCAAGTACCACATCCTTCACACTTTGCTGTTTGGAGGAGCTATATCGGCACACTGGAAGAGATTTCTTTAATTTGGGTCATGGTCTATTAGCTGTATATATTGTCTGATATTTTCATCCCAATGACATTTAATGAAATGAAACATGGGAAGACATGCATGTGTTTTAAATGACCCACTAAGATGTATAAACTGTAACCAACTTGTCTGTAAATAGAGAATATTTACTCTCAAGTCATTTGTAAGGGAAGGTAGCGTTCTGAGCAAGAGGGAAAAGTAATGCAACTGTTTTTACTGATCTCCTCATAAGGCAGTTCAATCTTGCTTTGCTTTCTTGTAAATTCCCCTAAGCTGTGTCACAGATATGCTCTGTGACAAAGACTCCAACCTCTTTTATTTTCTTGGACAGCAAAGGCAAAATCTTTTCCCTTTTTGATCTCAGATTATAAACTGCTCAAGGGCATGGGCTCTGCTGGTTTAATTCACTTCAAATCAAGCATAGCTCCATTACAGAGTGAACCCATTCCCCATCTTTTTTTGCCACTGACCTTTGACTACTGTTATTCATTACACATAGGTTTCTTGCTTTCTTGCTATGGCTCAGCTAGAGATGAGAGTGATACCATCCTACTGGTTGGAAGGGCATCCATAAGAACACACAGCTTTTCTAAATGATGGCATACAAACTAATCTATCAACATAATATATTCTTACAGTTCTAGAGGATGAACTTAAGACTCTGCTGAATGCACAGTCTTCTTATTCCTGATACTCATTCCATTGAAGTTGAAATATTCTGGTTCTCATTATACTGATTACTCTTATATATCTATGCTCTTGCATTGAAATGTGAATGGTAACAGACCTGAACTTTAGGCTTCTTCAACTCCCTTAGAACTGCTTGAATGTTGTCATTGGATCGTAGTTAAATATATTGCTGGAAAGGAGGCAGCTGAGTTTATTGCTGTCCCTACCTTTAAGGACCACCTTTTAGCTTTAACAAAGCAAAGCACCTTAGAGCTGCTGACCACAGTAAACTCCAATAATCTCTCGGCCCAATGCCCTGCAGATCAGGTTGTGATCCATGGTTGGACATCAGTAGCATCATCCAACAGAATGTAACAAATGATAACATCTGGACCTTTATGCTTATTCTAGACATACCTGTCAGATTGCCCAACAACGAAATCCTGTGATGTTCATGCAATCTGGAATTTGAGGAGCAGGCTCTGTTTTGAGTTGTATTTCATAAGATCACGATTTAGTGATTTCTTTCATTTTGATTCTTGAGTTCAGGTACTTGGTTTTACCAAAGCCTGATGGAGGTGGGTCTGGGCTCTGTTCAATGTCCTGATGAACCAGAAGACTGTCCACTGTTAGTATTTGGCCATCAGTGGCTTTATCCCACAGTGGTTTTGTCTCACTGTGGCTTTGTCCACAGCACTTCTCTGTTATCTGGTTGTTAACACATGACATAGGAGAGTCTATTTCCCAATGGCTTCATGTAACTTGTAGTGACAAAAGCTGCCAACCCCCATGTGAGTCTAAACCCAGAGCAGAATTTCAACACCTGAATGTCTTAAAAATGCTTAAAAATCAATGCTGAGCTTACTGTAGCCATTGGAAGTAGTCCTCAGAAATTGTTGATTAAAATTCACATCTTTATTTTGGAATAGTTGGACAGGTTGTTTAACATGGTAAGTTGAAGAGAGTCTGTAGCTAAACTGGCCTTCTGGGCACCTCACTCTGGGTGAAGCTGAGAGGGCAATATGCTACCCCGACTTCCCCTTTGGCCCTCATGAAGAGGTTATTTTTATGGAAGTTAAGGCTTCCTAAGCTAGAATAAAAGTAGCTCTGGTGTATAAAAGGACACCTCTAATTCTGTGTGTGTAGTGCAGACAATTTTCATTCAATCAATGTTTTTCCTGTGTCCTCCTCACTTCAGGGTCTTCAAAGCTGCATATCTAGAATCATATGTACATGGAACAAAGTGCGGTTGTATTGATCATGCTGTTTTAGGCTTCTCTCTCTTTTCTTTGAATAATATGCACTTATCAAGATTAGACATAACATTTTAACAGTCTGCTTTGCTTCTCGGCCTGTCCAGACATCTGTGGCACAGGGTCACACTTAACTTTCATTAGTTGGATTCTGATTGTGTTCTAGTCGAGTGGTCTATTGACTTCCCTGTCTCCACATTAGACAGTTTTAGTTCTTCTTTCATTTGTTTTTTTTTTTTTTTTTTTTTTTGAGATAATCTCACGATGAAGGCTAGCCTCAAACTCGTGATCCTGCTACCTCATCTCCCCCAATACAGTACTTATAGGACTGAACTACTATCTTCCACTCCTACCTTTTATTTGTGAAAAGTTAGACTTTGGAGACAAAGCATATATATGGCTTTATATACATATAAATATAGCCATATTTGCTAAAGAACTCTCCCAGTGTTATGAGTACCAGCCACCGACTCATGGCTCTCCAGTGACTGAAATATTTCATTACTTCTCGTGAGCTCTGTGTGGCAGATTCTGTGAAGCTATGATCACAGAGCCATTTCAGAATAACCGTAGTCTACGCTTGTCACCTAGACAAGCTCTTCTATTTGCCGATTTGCCTCAGGCGACATAGCTGACAAGAAAAGTGATTTTAAATTTTTTTTCATTGTTTTTATGGGAATGGCATTATTCTGTAGCTGTGAGAAAACTAACTGGTAATCATGGGTAGTATTAGAGTCTGCTTAGGAAGTTGATGTTTGTACAAGCCCAGAAGCTTGCAGAGGCCCCTGATAGCTCATGAAGTAAGTAGCCAGAGCATAGAGTGCCACAAGGACTGCTTTGTACTGATGTCACAGCAAGACAAGGTAATCCAGCTTATTCTTTCAAATAAGCAAGAAAAGCCGGCATGAAACAAACAAAAAATAAAATTTCACCCAGCTACCTAAAGGAGTTAGTAATACCCAGAGATAGGCACCCGAGTCCAGAGAGTCTTGGGATCAGAATCGAAAGGACCTTGACAAATCATATCCAACCTCTCTCGGTGTGAAGAAGGGAGCACCCTCCAGGCTATGTGGTACTCTGCAATCTGCAGCATGTCTGCATTACATGAGGAGGTAGGAGGCAAGCTATGCCCACCTTGGAGATGTGGTTGAGTTGTGTGACCAATTGGTGAAGTGTTTGACTCATGGTGGGTTTGAACCCCAGACCTCTAAGCATTTGTAGTTAATATGTTGCTCAGATTAAACAGTGAGTTTTGTCATTCATATTACCTTTAGACCCAGTCAGAATAGCCTCTCCTGGAGCGTGGGCCTTGAGACTCCATCAGGAAGCGAATCTATGAGAAGTGAGGGTTAGTAATTACCCAGCACCAAAATCACTGGCCAAATATCCCTGCAAATGGGAACTAGAAAGATGAGGGAGGAAGGGTCCCTAAGCTGTCACCCATTGGTTGGAGGTCTCAGTGTGGTTTCCAGACCATGAGTGCTTGTTCCTGGGGAATGGCTCAGAAGCAGTTGCTTTGAGAGTGATGGAAGTATGTTACTGCCTGGGGGCGTGCCAGGTGCCAGCCTTTCTTCAAGGGTATAGCTTCCTAGCAGAAGTCCCCAGAGAGTGTTATAGCTGCTGTGTGTCTTTATTTTTTCCTCCCTGGATATCAAAAACTGCTGTCGATACTGCTGAGGGCCCCGTGAGTGCCACTGTGAATGTGCTACAGGGATATCACAGGGGATACACTGTCGGGGGCAGGGCTGTAACCATCAACATCAGAGTCCCAGCATGCACCGGGGCAAGCAGGTGTGTAGCCCAGAAGGTGGCTACATTTCATTGTGGCTGGTTGTCCTCACAATGTCAGGTACTTGATAAGGGAAGCCTGGGAAGTGAGAGGGCCTGTGAAAGGGAGTCTTTCTGATAGATAACTAAGAATATTGTAGCAAAAGGCTTTCTGCTTCCTTCAGGGGATCTGGGTCTAGCATCAGGCATGTCACACATGGTTCTAAGTCAAGGAAGGTAGTCTGGGTTAGTTTTAAGTGGTGACGGTTCCTCAGACAGTGTTTGCAGAGACAATTGTTTTAAACTGCTCTATTCATGCATATAGAGATGCAGATACACATAGACAGACAGTGCACACATAGACAGACAGACACATACACGCACACATACATACACACACACACACACACACACACACACACACACACACACACAAACAAACACACACGTGCTTGTGCGCGTGCACGTGCACACCCTTAACAGTGCACCTGCATTCAAAGAAAAACTTATTAGTGAGGGCTAAATGGAATTGCTTTTCTGGTAGAGGACATTTTTAGGAGAGAAGTGAGTTTGGTGGTATATTACGGTAATTGACAAACCCAAGCAGAGAAATCTTTGAGACAAGTCTACTAAACTGGAAGTTGAAAAGTTGCTACACTATGGAAAATAAGGAACAGGACATGGAGCGAGACAGAGGGGAAAACACTGATCAATGGAAGTGTAGAATTGGGTTCATCATTGGTAAGCGCTTAGCCTGTATCTCTATAAGGGAAAGTTGATATTACATACTGAGGACAATGATTTTAGGCTGAAACAAAGTGTCTTTTGCTTATCATGTTTACGTGCATTGGAGAACAACCTAGCTGTTTACAGAAAGTGAATTATGTACGTACGAAAGTGTGTTGACAGTCAAGTTCACTGGCTGGGGCATAGTCTGTTGCTGTGGTGTGGGGAGGAGGTACTGTCTTGTTAGATGCTAACTGGAGAGATTCCCAGATCTACATTAGAGGAGATCAGTAAAGGTCTGAGGGAACAACAGACTGGGCAGCGATCCAAAAAGGTTTCTTCCTGGAAACACCAACCAAGTAGCAAGTTTCTTGCTGATCCTCCAAGTGTTAGGATTGGTTGCTCTATAAGGTGGATGGAAGATCACCAGAAAGACCCACCATAGATTTGGAAGTCTGTCGTATAGTCTGGAATACAGAACCCCCAGGGTCCATAGGAGGATGCTACAAGAGATGCTGGGCAGGACTGAGTTTGAAGTTCAGAGTGGAGAAAGAAGCTGGAGGTAGAGGGCCAACCAAAGAGAACCTGAAATTAAACTAGTGTAGGAGGTGGGGCAGCTTCCCAGCAGGAATAAGGAAGGTACAGTGTAATCCGAGCAATCGTCTCACCAGCAAGAACACACGCGGACACCAGGATCCTTCTGCAACAAGCGTTTATTGCATCTTTAAGAGGAAGACCCCAGACCCCGAAAAAGGCACTGCTTATATATGCCCTGGAGAGGCGTGTTCATTCTGATTGGCTGTTTGCTCAGGAGCTCAATACTCCCTGGGATGGGCCGTGACTTGGCGCGAATTCTGCTTCACCTGTAAACTTGGGAGAGCACCGGATGTCAGCGCCATCTGCTGGCTATCACCGCTCACCGCGGCTCTCTACAGTACAGTTCTATATGTGGTCCATCACAGGAAAAGAGTGCTCAGGAACAAAGGAAGGAGGCCTCCACCATGCTTGCAGCGGAGTCAGGGAACTCCCTAAAAGCCCATTAACTCCCTGAACTTGAAAGACAGTGGGGATCCTAGCCTAAGTAGAGTAAATGGTACTCAGTAGAGGCTTGGGTGTATTCCCAGTTCTTTACATCAATACAGTAGTTGGCCCTGAAGCTTTTGTGCAAATGTCACAGTGGAGTGGTTCTATCAGCTCTGGGCTGTTTACCACACTATATGCATGGGGGCCTCCAGGGCTGTGGCTTTGACTCTCCTGAGTTGGGTCTGGACCATGATGTATTTGGACTAGGAAGCCCCAGGTGACGAAGAGCATAGACCCTTTCCCTTCTTTTCTTCATTCTTTTATCTCTTACTTTCAACCTCAAAGACAAATCAGTGGGCCTGGTTTGCCTGGGTTTCATGTATTGTAGCTTAAATGAGAATGGCCCCCAAAGGCTCATATATTTGGATGCTTGGTCCCCAGCTGGTCACACTGTTGGGAAGGATTAGGGAATGTGGTCTTGTTAAAGGAGGTGCTACTGGAGGTGGGCTTTGAAGTTTCAAATCCTATCATTCTCAGTTAGCACTCTCTGTCTCCTACTTGCATATAAGGATGTGAACTCTCATCTACTGCTCTAGTACCCTGCCTGCCTGCTGCCACGCTCTCTAGCATGAAGGTCATGGACTCTAACTCTGAAACCATAAGCTCCAAATTAAATGCTTTCTTTTATAAGTTTCCTTTAGTTATGGTGCTTAGTCATGGCAATAGAAAAGTAACTAAGACATGTTAATCAGCAGACTGTATGGAAAAGTGTGTGTGTGTGTGTGTGTGTGTGTGTGTGTGTACATAACACATGGCTGGGGTGTAATAAATAGAACCCCTAGTAATATTGGTATTTAAAATATAGGTCAAAACCAACTCAGATGCGGTGGTATACACCAGCAGTCTCAGCTCTTGGGAGGAAGAAGTGCTAGGGTCAGGAACAGAAAACCATCCTTGGCTATGTAGGCAGCTTGAGGCCTGTCTGTGGCATTAGAGACTCTACATTAAAAAACAAATCAGTGGTATATTCACATCAAGCAGTGGAGAAAAGTAGAAGTACGTAGACAAGATGGCTCAGAAGGCAAAGGCACTCGCTGCCAAGACTGGAATGCACATGGTGGAAGGAGAGAGCCAACTTCCAATTCTCTGTCTTCTCCTTGTGCACCGTGGCAACTGTACACATATGTACATACCCTCTAAATAACTGAGTGTAAAAGTTCAAAAGATAATTGATTGTCCTTATGTCATTTTGTAAGTCAAATATATGATTTAAAGGGTCATTTGTTTACAGCTATGCATTACGTGGGTTAGTGGGTTAAGTTATTAGAACAGAACATCTCTGGGCCTCTTCCTGGGGACAGAGCTAGTGGAGAGCTTGTCCTCACTCATACTGCACAGCATTTGGAATCATCTGGATTTTGGCTACAGGTGACTCAGGTTCACAGGCTTTGAAGGTACTCCACCTAGACCGTGTTCTCAAATCTCTGCAGTGTAATCAGACTTTTGGACATTTATGGATAGAGCGCCTGGGAAGTTGGTGGCAAGGTCTCAGCATTTATGGCCTGTACTCCATGGTTGGTTATTGTCTTCGAGGGCACTAAAAGCCGTTCTTCACCATGCTCCATGTGACGTATTTACTTCTCAGTCTCCAAGCCAGGTTAGAGAGTAAATATATACCAGAGCAAATCAGCTGAGTCAGCTCATCCTTAGTTGTCAGAGCCGCTCTCCACTCTCAAACACAATCTTATATGAAACTGGGCATGAGGATGTGGGTCAAATTTTGGGATCAGAGTGAGTGCCTTGCACACTGGATATGATTTTAGCTTAAAATGAAAATAATCTATCAGTTATTGAGTGTGATTTCACATGTTGTGTAAGAATTGAGCAAATGGGGACACCTCATAAAAATACCAAGGAGCAAGGAATGTCCATTAAGCCTAAAGACAGAGCTTCTGAAGGGTTTACCGAACAAACATCAGTCCCCAGGAGATGCCCTAATTGTGGAGAGTAATGTCTGTTTCCAGGAAATGTCCCTGGGAGGGTGGATTCCCCCCACCCCTCCTATGTGCAATCAGTATCTCCTCCTCACCTGGGGCACAGAGGTCAATGGAAACAAAAGACAATGGGCTCCACCAATGAGAGATAACCAACTCATGCTGGAAACCTATGTACTGGGAAGGTATAAAAAGTGTGTGTGCTTTTGTTCCTGGTGTTGCCTTTGCTCTGAATGCAGGATGACCCCAGTATACTGGCAATAAAAACCTCATGCAATTTGCAGTGGTCTCCCTCCTGATTCTTCTCGAGTGGGGGACCCACGCCCTAACAGAATCTAACAGTTGCTTTTTTAAAACCAAGGAACAATGTTTCATAGAACTTTGTGTAACAAATCAGAAGGCATTGCTACTTTTATTTTCAATGTACTCATGAAGAAAACTCCAGATATAAAGAATGCATGAAACCTGACTAATTCCATAGTGCAGCAACAGAACCAGAGCCCATACCCTGGTCTGTCTATCCCAGAGCCTTGGCTTTGCCTCTGTATTACCTTGCCACTCCAAAACAAATACCTGTTCTTATTGTTTCTGTCCCAATAACTTAACTTCTTCAAATATGCACTCTGGCATTATACATACATACATACATACATACATACATACATACATACCCTAATAATTATTTCTAAGCCTGCTTAGACCTGAATTTCTTATAATTAAGTATTTCATAGTACAAGTAACCCAAATACATTGTCTAAACTTAAAAGCCATATTATTTATCTTACAGAATCAATAAATCTGAACATTCTCAAGGCTTGTAAACGAGCACACTTTCAGAATAATAACAAGCAAGGGGAAAATAGAATACTTACTGCATCTATAATTGTAGACCAACTCAATGCACAAATGTTCCAAGATATTTTCAAACCTATGAAATGTGATGCAGATGTTGGCTGTTTGTGGACGATGTGACTCACTTAATCATTACTATCATTGTCTTTTGAGTTTTCAAACCTCCACAATTACCACACTGTTTCTAAGATGAAGATATCATTAGGCTAAAAGCAACAGGTGTAATTTCCTCCCCATATACCTGTGCTTAAAAATCAACAAAATAATTATTGTGCCAGTTTCTCTTTGAGCTGGGAAACATGGTCACTTACTCAAATATGGCCCCAGAGTTCCTGAACTTTACCAACCTGGGCTTCTCCCAGTTCTCCCCCCTCCCCCCACCCTACCTCCTTCACAACCCCCTCCCCTGGCCTGGGCTTGTACCCTTTTGCATTTGTTTAAACCTTCCAATTATTCTCTGTTTTTAGCAAGTGCTGCAGCAACAAGGGTGTGAATAATAAGTGTGTCTCAGGGTTGGGTCATGTTCAATGGCTTTTAAATCGCAGGGGGTGAAACATCTTGTCCAATCCATTTTGAGTTTCCACAGCAGTCAGAAGTCGGGGGTGGGGAGTGGGATGGTGCTAATGGTCTCCCCCAAACCTGGGAGGCAACTTCTCTTTGGGAAGTAAATATAGTCAGGGTCTGTGAAAGCTTAGCTGAAGTTCTGGCTGTTTCTAGATTCTTGGCAGTGAATAGACTCCTGGGGACGCACATTGTTCTCTGTCCCCCTAGGGCACATTTGTCCCAATTTAATTTCACTTATTTTATTTTATTTTTTTGTCAGTACAGATAGATTTTATTTCTCTATGACAAAACACACCAGTTATTCTGTTTTGTTCAGTGTCCCTGTTTTAAATGTCCCATGGAGCTACAAAGTAGCTTAGAATTTGCTTCAGTGCATCTTGGTATAAATTTTGAGCCTATTTCCTTACTCACAAAAATAGCCTGTGTGTAAGTTTTTGAAAACCTAGACCTCACTGGGTGGGCTTTGTCCAATATTCAAAAGTTACTTGAGTGGCTGAGACAGGAGCATGAAGTATGCTGCCTGCATGCCTCCAGTCAGAAGCACCCTTGCAGAGATGGGTGCATGTTTTCTGTGGACTGACGGCAGAGTATGAGTCTGTACTGTATGAAGACTGAGAAGATACATTTCTTGACTTAAATGGCGGAAAGTTTCCTTCCAGGAGCAGAGATGTCTGAGGGGCTTTTCTGTGACCTCTCAATGATTTAGGCTTTCATCTGCAACTAATTATCAGGGCAGCAGCTCCCACACACACAGAGATAACCAGAGATGTTGGGTCTCAAACCTGAGTGCAGCAACAGGTGTCACTGCTTTCTCATCTCATGCTTGTTTTTTCCATCTGTCCATCCATCCATCCATCCATTTATCCATCCATCCATCCATCCATCCATCCATCCATCCATCCATCTGTCCATCTCCTCATCCATTTACCAACCCCCATCATTTAGTATCCATCCACCTATCCACCCCATCATTCATTATCCATCTATCTACCCACCCATCCGTCCATCTATCCCATCCATCCATCCATCCATCCATCCATCCATCCATCCATCCATCCATTTGTCTATCCATCCATCTACCCATCATCCACTCACCCATCACCCATCCCTCATCCATCCATCATCCATCCTCCCATCCCACACACATCTATCAATCATTTCTTATCCTTCTCTCACTCTACCAATTTCTTCTCCCCTGCTTTCTCTGTCCTTTCTCCTCTCATTTCTTTTGCTTTTTCTCATACCTTGCTTCAAATCTTTCTCTTTTTTGCTCAAGATTTTTTTATGGCAGTCACTGTCTTTGCCTCAGTTATATCATTGGTAGTTGGTCCCTCCTAATGTTAGGAGCCCACTCTTGCTAAAGCATAATTCAGATTTTATTTTAGCATGAAGGTGTACATGGCAGTCAGGTTTCCATTGCAAAGAAATGCAGAAAGGCCAAATATTATCAACTTTTTAAAGATATAAAATTATTTTGCTTCCTGGTATTGGAATTTCCAGACTGCTGTCCATTGTCCCCACTGTTTGTATCTACAAGGGATGGGCTTTGCACAGCAGGAGGTTGTGCAGCAGCACAACACAGAACCACTCATTTTCTGGTCCATAAACAAAGAGTAGGAAGGAGGGCAATCCCACATTCCTTTGGATGACCTGGCCCTAGTGTAATAAGTCCAGCATAGACCTACCTCTTAAAGAATTGCCATCACTTATTAACTATGCTAAGATGGGACTTTTTATTTCCTTGAGAAAGGATGGAATGGATTATTGAAGATGCCAACATGTGAACATGTGTAAATTGACTATACATAAGGATGCTCTGGCTGAGACAAAGCTGTGGACACACACTGCCTCCAGTGGCAGTTGGCAAATACAATTAGTGAAAAGGTAACAATAATTTTATTTTGCAGAAAAAGCTGAAAATGGTCACACTGTTGATTTTTAGGCAACAATGTAGTACTGAGCTTACTTTAACATAAATCGTGCTTTGCATTTAGGTTTACAAGAAGGAAGCTGGCACTGTCTAACATCTTGCAAATCTCTTGTCTTGGTGATTTATCTTGGGAGCTTTTTGTTTGTTGGTGGTTTTGAGTTTTTCCTAGGAGTTCTAATATAAGCCTCAAAACCATTTCCACTCTTCTGGAAAAAAATAAATACAGAGAAGAAGAACAGCAAGAAAAATGAAAACACAGTGCTAACCACATGAAAACAGACAACAAGTGACAGCTTTTTCCCTCTCCTAAAACTGGCTTTTACAAGGATGAGTTTACTTACCCATATTGAGTCTATATTGATTAGCCCATGGACAGCAAATACTCCAATGGCATCCTTCTCTAGGCATGCTCTTATGTAGATCTGTGAGAAAAAGAGTGGTGTTTTCTTCACTATGTTTTAATTCTATTAATGCAGTTATGCAGCACATTATAGATCGACAGAAGTGTGTTTTCCAGCCCATGAAATTAATGCCATTCCCTAGGGCTGTGTTTCCAACATCCTTGTAAACCATGGAACCTGTTGGTGATGCTGATGTGAAATGTCTTTGATTATAGCCATTACAATCAGTAAGAATTCAGGAATGTACATTGAACTTGGGTTTGAACCCTAGAACTTTGTAAATTTCTTAGGAAAGGGGCCACGCTAAATAAACATTTGTGTGGAGGTGGTAGCTCTGGAAAGTGTGCATGCTTCCAACAGCCTGTGAGCAGCTGGCATGATATGTAGGGGCAGGGCAGTGTGTAAGATAACATATAGATTTATGGCTAGATTTAGGGCTGACCAGTAGCTGTCCTGGAGCACAGTATCATGAAGACCATCAAAATAAAATATGAATAACATTTCATAACAAGGTCAGGATTTTTTTTTACACAGCACAAATCAGACCTGCTTGCACAAGTGATGTTTGACATATCCCAGATAGAAACAAAAAAGTCATTTAGAAGGACTGTGAGACTATTTGCTGTCTTTAGAATAGATGGTCAAAAAATACTCAGGAAGCCATCAAAAAAGGAAATCTCTTCTATAACTGTGGAATTATGCCATCTTCAGACTTAGAAACATGAGATTGGGAGATATTGCACTGGTCCATGTAATAGCTGATTGCAGTAGTTGATAGTCCACCCATGACTTTACCATTCACCCTTAAGGAATATGTCCTGAGCAGCATATCACACACGTCTATTCTGGAAATTAGCCCTGACTGACACCATTCCCTTAATCATTATTGACTGGTGCCTCTCAAAGGAAACACATGAAAAACAGAGAAGGAAAATGCTTGCAAAAGAGGGAAACAGAGGCAGTCATGGGGTGCTTTCTCTGATAAGTTCGTAGCTCTGGTTAATATCTTCAGAGTGCCAGGAGCTTCTTTTTCTTATTTAGTAGAGATTCACAGTGAGGATAGAGTTGATCAACACAATACAGTCCACACTGGGCCATGGTCACCACATGATTCTAGCCTAGCAGGAAACTTAGTTCTTGGAGGCAGTAGGAAGCCAGGCATGGCTCTACATGCCTTCAATCCTAGCACTTGAGGTAGGGAGATCTCTGTGAGTTCCAGGCCTGTAGACTACAAGGCGAGAGTGTTCTGTTGTTCATGTCACCAAGGTTGAAATCTTCTCCTCTGGCAGAATTAACAGCACTATGACTCTGGTGGTAGTGACTCCAGGAGAGGAAGGCATCTGGACTAGACACCATTCACAGTGAGTCCTATAGTCCCTGTCCTGAGACCGATGGACAAATGAGGGAATCAAAACCAGCTTGACTCTCTCTCTTTCTCTCTCTTTCTCTCTCTCTCTCTCTGTGTCTCTCTCTTTCTCTCTCTCTCTCTCTGTGTCTCTCTCTGCCTCTCTCTCTGTGTGTCTCTGTCTCTCTCTGTGTGTCTCTGTCTCTGTCTCTGTCTCTGTCATCTCTCTCTCTGTCTCTGTGTCTCTGTCTCTCTCTCTGTCTCTGTCATCTCTCTCTCTGTCTCTGTGTCCCTGTCTCTTTCTGTCTCTCTCTCTATGTCTCTGTCTCTGTCTCTCTCTGTGTCTGTCTGTCTGTCTCTGCCCCAGCATCTTCTTGTTGTCCATTAGATGCAGTCCCTCACAAAAGGCATCATTTCTGTACCCACAGGACAGTAGCCCTTTTCTCCTCAATAAATGGGCCTCCCTCTGAGTACCACATACACCTGAGGATGACTGAGATTATCATATTTGCCATGAGTGACACGCATGAGGCCATCTTTGATATGCTTGTCACCTTCAGCTGGGATATGGAAGGCACTCAGAATTCACTCAGCTCACCCCCGTAGCTGAGCACCAAGGTCCACGCCAAGGTCTTTAATGGATGCAGAGGGACATTAGGATGGGTGAATGACAAGCTGTAAGGCAGAATTAAAAAATGAGAAGGGAAAAGCAAAGCCCCTGCCCCAGAGAGAGAGTGGCAGACATAGATTTCTTGTTTCTGCTAACTACGCTCCACAGGGCAGGTCTATAATAAAGCAGACAAAAGTAATGTCTGGAAAATGAAGCTCAGGAAGGCCAGGTACCTCAGGACTGAAAGATGCTGTCAGGCCATGAGTTCTTTAAATTCTGCTTTTCCCTCAGACTTACACATGTGGGGCTAAATGCCTAAAAACACAGGCATGAGCAGAAAGCCCTGGATGGGAAAAGTCAGAAAAGGAACAGCCCAGAGTGATCCAATTGCCATGAAGACCCATCTTGGCCTCACTGTGTCCTCATCCTGGCCAAAAAAAAAGGATGTGTGACTGTCAGTCATGGACAACCTGACTGAATAGGGAATCCTTGAGGACACACAACCCTGAGCAAGTCTCTGAGGGTGTTTTCAGAGAGGCTTAGCTGAAGATAAAAGATGAATATGCATTGTATCAGCTAGAGTCCCTGGCTGAATGAAAACGATGTGAGCTGCAGGCTCTGCCTCCCAACTGTGAAGACTCTATTGTGCAGAGGGACTGTGCCCAGAGAAACCCTTCCTCATTTAAGATGCATTTGCTACAGTAACAGGAAAAACAACAACAAAAAACAAACAAACAAACAAACAAACAAACAAAACCCTAATGCTGGCTACAAGATTCAGTCCTTGGAACAAAAATTGACAAAGCTGCAGTTTCTTTGTACTTGGTATTAAAAGCACATCCAAAGTCACCTTTAATTAGAGTATTTAAAGATGGGAGTGGGGTACATGAAGAAGAGAGTAAAGTTGAGTCTATGAATAGGGTCTTCCAATTAATGATTTGTCTTCACAGCCCAACTGGCTTGGGAAGGTGGAGGAGGGATGTGGGTAAGGTCAGGGAAGAATGGGCTGAATCACTCTCCAGATGAGTGCTCTTTAGCACATTCCTCACCCTCTCTGGGGTTTTACTTACAAAATAGTCATAGCATAGATAGTTCCAGTTGACAATTTGACACACACTCAAGTCACCTGGGAAGAAGGGAACCTCAACTGAGAAATGACCACCATTCGATAGGTCTATGGGGGGGTGGGGTGGGAGGAGAGTGTTTTTCTTAAATTTAAAAAAACAAAACAAAACAAAACAAAAAAACACTCTAAAGACATAGTTGTCTTTCTCTGAGTTTATTTCCTTGTCTTATCAAGCACATCTTAAGACTCCCAAATCAAAGCTTATTAGCAGAAATTCAATATGTGCTCAGCCTCAGAGTTGAATGTTTTTGAAAAGTTATTTTTAATACATCCTTGGTAATTCTGAGTCATTTCTGAAATGATGGAGCAAGAATAGGGGATTTTGTCTATTCTTGAATTGCCTTGTTATCTTTTAGGCAGTCAAGAAATATCCAACACATATTTCTCATTTTGTTTCTCTTTTTCGAGACAAAGGCCAAGAGTACCTTTGAATTTGAGGCAATCCACCATGTCAGTTGTATGAACCATCACGCCTGGTTCAGCACATTTAACACACACCAATTTTTTTATAACGTATTCTAAACATATTATTTTGTTTTATATGAGCCCAAGGCATCATTCTAGATGGCAGAGTCAATGTTATTTTCTCATTTTCTTAAAATAGAAGGTCTGGCATTCACTTGTTCCTACTGAGGATGGATTGGGTAAATACTGAAAAAAAATACAGTTATTTCTTTTAAATTAGTAAAAGTTAAGAACATGTTCATCAGTTTTATATGTGTGTGTTACCTACACACACACACACACACACACACACACACACACACACACGATTTCTAGCTTTTGACCAAGATTATATGCAGATAGCTAGACTTACTCAGCTAAACCAAAGGGAGACTTCACATTTCTCTATAAAATATGTATGTGGTTTTTCTCATTTCGCATTTACTTATAACATTGCTTGATTAATTTTGAAAACACTACTGAAAGATTTCTCATATGAAATTCAGTCTTCCCACTCCAATTTAAGCATGTAAGAGACATGACCTTACCTAACCATTTTATTCTATTCAGAGCTAGCCAGTAATTTGAGCAACTGCTCTAAGGCATTATGTCACATAAGACAAACTTAAATAAATGCAGCAGACATTCTTGAAGCATCAATTTACAGGGAAGGGCAGTGGATATTGCAGGCACAATTACAAGGCAAAGATATGTACATTTCCAGAGTTATAGGGACAGCCACACCGAAAAGCAACCTGGCAATTAGGCTGCATTTGAATAAGTGGTTACTATGAGGGGGAGGAGCAGGCACACATAAGACAAATAAGAAAGGCATTTAACCCAAAGCTGGAGAATGGACCTGTATAAATTGGCTCATTAGGAAAATTGGTTCATACAGCTGTGGAGGCTGCAATATTCCAAGGCCTTCCACCTGCCAGCCAAGACTCTGCAGAGGTAACAGTTCAGTCCTAACCCAAGGTCAAAGGAAGATCAATGATGGGCTTTACAGCTGTTGATCAGAAAGGTAACAGAATTCTCCCTTCAGTCATCTCTTGTTAGTTTTGACACCGTCTTTCATGCTGTAGAGAGAGACTTGTTTCTCTAAGGTAGTCTTAGGACAAGCTCTGGATATAGGTAGTACCAACATGTAGGTTCAATGTAAAGCAGAAAGGGAATGGATCACCAACATCCATTGTTCTGTCATCTAAACTCCAAGTACAAGATAGTCAGCAGGCCCTTCTGCTCCACACTTTCTCCTCTCTGATAGACTGCATCCTCAAACTGTGAGCCCAGTCAGGTGGATCTTTCATGAAGGTGCTTTGAAAGATAGTGAGACAATTAATATAAAATACTGTCATCACTGTAAAACACCTTCAGGAACACAGCCTTTGATAGTGTCTTGGTAACTACTTGGGCAATCTGTGATCCAATTATATTTACACATGAAATTAACAGTTAAAACTCTGCTCTTGTGATCGTGGTACCTATCCCTATCTCCATAAACTGCACTGAGTTTCCAAATAAAGAAAGAGTGAGTAATAAATGACAATTACTCTATATTCAGGAGGAAAAAAAAACAGAAGTAATAACCAACAACTCTCAGTAATGTCTTTAATAGAAAGGAAAGTTAAAATCTTCTTGAATATTGTCCTATAACCTTCATCAAATGTAGCACTGTGATACAAATTAAATGAGTACATCCTAGGTGGTGCAGACGTATGATAGGGAAAGGAAGGAATCAAGTGTATTCAAGTTGTGCAAATTACAAAATTTGAGATATGGGCCATTTGGGAGATGCAATGACGCTTGAGTGGCTTTGGACTCTGGACTACTTCAGAACTCAAACTATTGGATTAGCGCTATTTAAACAGTAAGGACCATGCCATTATGCCAACCTCCAGGTTGCCCCCTATCATTTCCACCATTGCAGAGAAAGATAGTCAACTTGTTAAAGAAGATCCGAGTATGGCTGCAGTACCAGCGTCTGCAGTGGGCCTGAGGTCTACGCTTCTTTGTATTACTGACTCTTTGCACTGCCTTCTGTGATTCTTTTGCCTTTATGATGCATTTTAGCTGTTTAACTTTCTTCAAGATGCAAGATGATGCCAGGTGTTGCCCCCAGGAACTCTCGATCTAGTCCAGGCTCTCTGTGCTGGGTGGCTTCGATGGTAGTTTCCCACTTACCTTAATTCCAGGACACAGAGATGCTGAGAAACCCTCTAATGTACTGGTATTGTGGAGTAGCAGTTGAGTTTCCCATAAAGTCAGGACAAGTTACCCAGGGAAATGGGGACTCATTTATATGGTTGTTGATTTAGAAGATAGAGGCATCTAAGTTGGTCAGGTATCAGACTGAAGTTGGATTTACTAGTAGAAACATCTTTTTATTTTAAACTAAAACCAGGCCAGTAGAGCATATGGGAACAAAGTCATCTGTGGGTACTCATTTAGAGCATAGTTATTCTTCTGGTCAACCTTACTCACACCTAGAAGACATTGTCCCTAGCTGTTATTAAAGCTATGTTGAAAATATCATCTTTCAATCAAGCCAGCTATCATAGAATTGTGGGAGATCTAGTAATGGCAGAGATTCCCTTCCCTACACTTGAAGTTGTATCCCAGGAGGATTCTGGGTCTATTGTATGGAAAAAGGATTTCACAAATCCACGGAGG
Organism: Montemys delectorum; assembly: GCA_019843815.1. Lineage (NCBI taxonomy): Eukaryota > Metazoa > Chordata > Mammalia > Rodentia > Muridae > Montemys > Montemys delectorum. The sequence goes on from JADRCD010218596.1 coordinate 25,417, forward strand.
GCCCGTTTCTATATTTTGTGATCCTGGTTGGTTTCTGCTGGTGGCACAGTAGATGCTCATGGCAGTCATAGCAAGGTCATGGCTGTGGTTCATAGAAGTCTCTAATGTCCTTCTCCTTCAGGATGGCTCTTTTATAATGTGCTACAGATGATTCAGTGAGATGAATGTGTCAGCAATATATCCTCACATTCTTTGCCCATTCATAGATTTTTATTCTTACACTGGTTGGTAACTTTCTTTGTTACTAATTTTTAAATCAACTTTTCCCCCAAGCCACTGCTGTGGTTTACAACAAGATATGATTGTATTTGACTATCTAGTCCCTCAAGAAAAATAAAAGCCATATTGCAGCTCAAAGTTCTGACTGCTAGGGGGATTCTCTTATACTGTCTTTGAAGAATGTCCTAGAGAGAGGCTGTAGTGTTCAGCTGTTCATCGTGGAATGGTGTCAGGTCATGTAAAAGATGCTATTTGTCTTCTTTCCAAATTCACATGCTAATACTCTCTTAAAATGATTGTGTCAGGGGCTGTAGACACATTTCAATAGGTAACAGCACTGTCTATGTTAGCCTGAGGACCCAGGTGTGACCCCTCAGAAACCACATTACAGAAAATCCCCAGTTAGGGTGTATGCATCTGTAATCCCACTGTTTCTGTTATGAGGTCGGGGGCAGAGATGGTGGAATCATCTGGAAGCTGCCAGTCCAGCTATACTTGAAGAAGCAGCAGAAATTGGAGAGACACCATCTAAACAAGGTAGAAGGCAAGAACTGACTCCTGAAAGTTGTCTTCTGACCTCCACACATGTGCCATGGTATGTGGGTATCTGTACATACCAGAAGTAGGTAGAGTAGATAGATAGATGGATGGATGGATGGATGGGTGAGTAGGTAGATAAATGGCTAGATAGATAGATAGATAGATAGATAGATAGATAGGTAGGTAGATAGGTAGGTATATTTTTATATATACATATATAACACACACATATATAATATATATATATACCTACATATACATACACATACATATATACATACATAATGATGGCATTAGGTTATAAGACCTTGGGAGATATTTTAAATCATAAGGTGATGGTCTTATTACTGGGATTGTTACCTTGATAAATGAACTGTCTGAAGCCCATAACTATCACCATTGTGGTTGTCTATGCATGGCAACAGACTGTCTTGTACCAACAACGTGACAAACATCAAAATATAGAAGGCAGGCATGCTGGTCATCTGAGTCTCTGGAAGAAAACAATAACTAAACAAGATTTCTCTTCTTGTATTAGTGTTCACTTAAAATAGTGATGATGTTTTCAAGTTGGAGGTTAAGAGGGAGAAGTTGAACTTTCCAGAAATCCTCCCAGCCCGGGAAGATAAAGAGCTGTAGTTTTGCAGATGGGATCTGTATGATATTGATTTTCACTGCTGTAATAACTGTGAACTAACTTGTGAACAACACTCAGGGTACCGCTTAACTGATTCCTTGGACTTTTACCCATTATTTAGAGTTCCTGACATTCATCAAGGTGTATCTGTGGCTGGCAGTTACCAGGAGAAAACATTAGTGTTTGGTACTGGTGCTCTGACAGTTTAGTAGGCTGGGGTTTGCCTGTAGAACCTGGAGGAGCTTTACTTTGCTAGGCATTACATCTGAGCAGTCCTACCACTGGGCTTTGTCCCTGCCACGACTTGTGTGCGTTTTCATGGTGAGCAAAGGTTTGGAGGTGACTGTGGAGGGCAAGGGGACTTTTTGGCACTCTAGGGCATACATCATTTGGCTTTAGCCAGACCAACTTGAGTACACATAATTATTGTAAATTCCATGGAGAGATAAAATTGGGCAAACAATAGAAAGATAAGATATGAGCAACAGATGGGAAACCTTTTCTTAAATACCTTAGAGCAGTGGGTGTCAGCCTTCCTAATCCTGTGACCCTTTAACACAGTTCCTCATTTGTGGTGACCACTAACCATAAAGTTATTGCGTTGCTACTTTAAAGTTAATTCTGCTACTGTTATAAATAGTAATGTAAATCTCTGTTTCCCAATAGTCTTAGAGTTAGAGTTAGGGTTGTTTGACCTCCAAAGGTGTTACAGCCTACAGGTTGACAACCACTGCCTTAGAGAGATTTGGAGAAGTTACTATCATTTTGAACACACACACACACACATACACACACACACACACACACACGCACACACACTCAAGTTAACACAAATGTTATACATAAGAGACTTGTATTTTTGATGCTGCTGTTATAAGCATTTTGCTAGAAATCAGGTAGAAAGATCTCCTTGGTTCTCCTCAATCTAACAAAAACAAAAACAAAGGACAAAACCTCTCTCGCCAGTCTGTCTTCATTAGCCTTTGCACAACAAACACTTCCAGCCTTGGATCATGAGGGCTACTGGGATCGATCTTCTGAGTCAGAAATCAGCAGACATTAGCTGGCTGACTCAGAGTATACACTGCAAGGCTCTGGAGATCTCTGAGCTTGGATGGCAAGCTCCTCCCCTGAAGAGGCTACAGTATTCAGTACTTGTTCAGTGTCTGCCTAAAACAACATATGATGGATTCCCAACAGGTGTTTTGTCAGTTTACTTTATCAGCCAGCCCATCCCTGTTTGCTCTTGCTAACTTCACATGCTGGGCTGGCAGCATCTATATGGGTAGCTCCTCAATATATAGGCAATGTTGGGAGAAAGTCAGACAGCCCTGACTTCACCCAACATGCAAGAGTAGCATGGGTGTGATCCAAGCCCACCTTCTCACAAGAAATATAAGGCACGGCTCCGTGGAGGTGACAGAGCTCAGGGAAGAAAACCTGCCTCACCCCTTGTCAAAGGAAGGTGAGCTATCTGTACTCAGGGTCTCAGATGTGGCAGAGTCCTGGAGGGAGGCATGGCTGCCATGTAGGTACCTAGGAAGTCAGCTCAGTGTTTTAGCGAGTTGCTAAAGGTTAAGAACGAATATGAGTGATATTCGTACAACCTCCGGAGCTTTAGACTTGAGAACGCTCTACTTGCAAGCAGGCTCCTTTTCAGAGACTTCTACTAGATGCTCATAGGAAGTATGAAGTAGGATAGGGGACCATGGGGAGTATTTCTCCTGCTGGCCCGGAGAAGAAGCTGGCATATCTGTGGGAAGGCCGAAAACCTTGGCCCTTCCTGTATGTGCCTCTCATAAAGGACAGAACCTCAGTCATAGAGGGGATAGGGCAGCAGATGCCCTGAAACGCAGAACATCATCACTAGGCCAAAGATAAAATCGCCCTCCATCTTTAGATGTACCCCTATTACTACAGTACTGGTGATCCATTAACTATAGAACTGCTAACTTCCTACTATGGAAATGAGGAAACTTACTCTAATATGTGACACAAGGCAGAGTTTGGTTACCATGACCAGGAAGGGGAAAGACATTCAGAATAAGCTGCCTACAATACCCAGGGTGAGGGTAGGGTTTATTAATGATGAATACTTTACTGAGACAAAAGAATACAAACCATCCTCCAAATATAGATGTTAAAATAACTATGACTAGAGTATTAATAGATGTGGGGGTGGGGGCAGAACTAGCCAGAATGCATGAGGAATTTTGACAGAGCACAATGAATTATGAGGACCATATAGCTTGAAATATCTTTGTAACAACAAGGAAGATGTAGAGTCAGAGATTCATTTATTTATTGGCAGATGATGTACTTTTTTTTTTTTTTTTTAAAAATAAGCATATGGAAAGCTAGGTCAAATGAAATCACACAATAATGCAAAAATAACCACAGGCTGTTAAACAAAGCCAGATAATCTGACATGCCCATCCCCAGAGAGAGGGGATTTAGTAGGAAAAAGGCAACATGGAGAGAGAGAGAGAGAGAGAGAGAGAGAGAGAGAGAGAGAGAGAGAG
>JADRCD010218597.1:0-25998 GCA_019843815.1 Montemys delectorum
TACATGATGGTTTACAACTGATAGCTCCAGTTTTAAGGAGAACAGCTCTTTTGACTTCACGAGTACTAGGTACTCCCATAGTACATAGGCATACATATTAGGAAAACATATACATTTAAAAGAGCACTGTGCCTTGTATTCAGCCCTGGACTCGGATGTCAGCAAAAAATGAAATCTTGGTGAAAGTATAACTGAAAAGTTTTGCTTTTTAAACTGCTAAGAGCACCTAGTCTGAGTCCTTAGCAAGAAAACATTGTTCTCGTGTCACTCGTGTCACTATCCTTCCTTTGTCCTTCATTCTGAGCATCTAGTATCTGATTTTCCATCTTGAAATTCTGGCCCAACATCTTAATTCCACACTGAGTTATTTTTCATTCCAGAAAGTCAAGAGAAGGTAGAGGATTTGTGTTTTAGTATAAAATATACTAGTGTTAGTTTCCACTATCCAGTACCCCAGAACTCGAGAAGGTAAGGCAGAAGGAATATGGGTTTCAGACTAGCTGAGCTACATGAGAGGTCTGCTTCCCAAAACCATGAAGAATCTAGGGATGTAGCTCAGTGAAAGACCATTTCTCTCACATGAGTCAGTCCTTGAGTTCACTCCCCATTTGAAGAAGGTGATGCAGTCAGAAAGAAAAATTTAGAGTTTTACTCATTCTGGAGTGCATGGTTTTTGAACATATGCAGAACCTTCCCCTTAAGGTCAAGCAATTAATCATTTTATAAAAGTAGAGCTGTGAGATATTTTGACTAACATCCTATGTGGTAGATGTCTGCACTGGCCCAGAGTCTGCTGGATTGCGGAGTAGGATAAGCCGTTTCAGAGAGATGCAGTTCTTATACACCTGCTTTGTGTTTCCATCTTTGTAATAATCTATTGAAAGATACAAGTGAGTGTGAAGGGAGACAACAACCAAAATATTTTGGAGGAAAGAAATTGGTAAGGGTTCCTGTCTGCAGGAACCTTTTCAACCTTGACCAAGTTTGGGAACTATTGGCCCTTTGCTCTGGCCTTAGGTAATTTTGCAGCTTAGCCATAGATGGCACTGTTTGACAACAGTTAGTGCTGTTTATCTGGCTGTTGATGAGACTGTTTCTCTGTTCTTGGTACCTTGTGGCTCTTAGAATCCCCTGCAGTTCCACATTCAGCTAGCCATATTGGGTAGCTCGGCTTCCTAGGCTGGGGTGTGTATTGGCTCCCCCTTCTCTAGAGTCACCTCTGTGATCTGCTCCCATTTTGGAGCATATCCAAGCTTGAGGATCACTCCTCTATAAAGGCTGACTCATGTGAAAACAGAACAGTTCATAGCAGAAAAGATTTCCTAACAATCTATGTTCCAAGAAATAATAGAGCTGCCCAACTTAGTACAACAGGTGCCCTGTGCTCTGATCCCTTCCACACCCTGGCTCTCACTCTTTGTTTTGTTTTGTTTTGTTTTTGTTTTTCGAGACAGGGTTTCTCTGTGTAGCCCTAGCTGTCCTGGAACTCGCTCTGTAGATCAGGCTGGCCTTGAACTCAGAAATCCGTCTGCCTCTGCCTCTGCCTCCCAAGTGCTGGGACTAAAGGCATGCACCACCACTGCCCGGCGGCTCTCACTTTTTATACCTCCCACCTCCCCATCTCTTTGTCTGCTTTTAAGCTTTGTCTTATTTACTGCTTACCGAGAATGAGCATTTAGATTTTTCATCGTCTTGGACTGGTGGGTTATTACAGTCTTTATTTGTTAACAAGAGGTTATGTTTAACAGTCTTCTTACCATATGACATCACAAACAAACCTGTGTTTCTAAATTAGCAAAGCAGTCTTTTTCCATTGCGAAGGCCACATTTTACTTTTATTAGGATGTACTACATGATGATATCAAGAGTTTTGCCCAGTCTCTGCCCTAGCCAGGAAAGGAATCTGTTGCTTATTGATGTTTGCTTCCTTCTATCCTCTATGTTCCTTTTTCCTTTTCCAGCATGGCTCGAAAGAAGATTCCCCCCTTTTCCATTAGGTTTATCCATGAGAAGTATTCAGAAACAAAGAAGTTTTGCCATGAAAGCATTAAAGATAGCTTTAGGTGTGTCTGTCAGACAAACACTGTAGTCCTTTTGTGACAGATGGCCACCGTGTGTCTCCAGCTCCCTTTCTGGCTTCACTGTCATAAGTGGCCATAGTACTTATAAACAACATCTAGTAATAAGTGGGTTGGAAATGTATATTGAGAGTAGATATTGCCAGACTAGAATCTTACTTTCCCTACATGTATCAGTTTCTGTTTGTATCTTTTGATTGCAGGTTCATGTTATTAGAGAGGACCATTTTACCCAGAGAAGCTCTCAGAATTAGTCTTTGCCTTCATCTTACTTTGTCAGATGAGGAATTTAAAGCCAGCAGTCTGAGATTATTCACATTGATCTGATTTCAGAGTTCTGGGCATAGGGATAAAGTTCAGCATTCACAAGCCTGAAACTTGCCTATAACCCCACTCTGAGTAGAGGAAAGCAGTAGAATCAATTGGCTTCTTGAGAATTTGGAGGCCAGCCTGATGCTATATGAGATCCTGTCTCAGAAGAAAAAAAAAAAAGTTGATTTCGCTCAAAGGCTTGATGTGTATGAAAAATGGCAGAAGAGCCATTTTATTGTCTCTGAATTCTTCCCTGCAGGTCACCGCAGTGCCGTTGGATTCTTACTGTAATGACAGAAGTGCAGAGTATGAGAGAGGAGTTTTGAAGGAAGGAGGGAGTCTGGCTGCCAAGCAGTGTTTGTTGAATGGGGCTCCTGAGCTGGCTACGGATTGGCTCAATCGCAGATCCCAGTTCTTCCCAGAGCCAGCTGGAGGGCTGTTGAGCATTAGACCCCAGAATGGCTGGTCTTTCATCAGAATTCCAGGTGAGTCTCCTGTTCTTTGAAACACATTTTCAGCTTTGACTAAGAGGAGAATGGGGGAGAAAGCCCATGTGATAGTTTTTATTGTTTGGTATTTGGAGTTTCTGAGGTTTCTGTCTCTCTTCACCTGAATCTTATAGGTAAAAATATGAGTACTTTGTGTCTTGAGTGCAAAGATGGTAATTGAAATGTTTCTAGATTTGTTCTTGAGTACTCTTCTTTGATAAGAGTGTAATGCCATTTTTTAAAAAAAAAAGATTGGGGTGCTCATGGGTAGAGCGCTTATCTAGTATGCACAAATCCCAGGTTCCATCCCCACCAGAAACCTCCCCCACTCCCTCCACCAACCCCACCCAACCCAACCCACCCCACAAAGTTTAGAAAAGGCTTCAGGTCGAATGAGTGCAGTTGTCTTGTGCCGTTGCCAGTGGAATGAATGAGAATGTCGTCACTCCCAGAGAGCCTAGTTAAATAGCATAAACAGTGTCCTGCACAAGGTCTAGAGATCTAAATGATAGCAAGAGGAAAAACAGTGTGTTTTGTGCCAAAACACTAGCAGATTCCCAGACCCCCTTGGGTCAAGGTCCAGGATGGAAAGGAAACTAGGTTTTCATCTTTGCTTTAGTGAGACTGCACTTAAGGAAGTTGAACACCGAGGATTCGCAGACTGATGCACTTTACACCTGCTGGCAGCCTGCAGCTACAGTGTTAGTTTGTTTGTCCAAATTCTCTGCTATCCTGATTGTATTATTATTGAAATTTAATGGATGCATACTAGGGACTGTACTCTCAAAGGGAGCATCTGGTATAGGTGATAACTGGATTACAATGTGGAGGGCCTGTTTGTCTTTATTTCTTGTCTGAAGGCTTTGTCATCCTATTGGTAACCTTTGGAGTGCTTTGACTGTAAGCTGTCTGTTTGGGAATATGAAAGCTATATTGCATATAGCCTCGGAAGTGGCTTTAGAATACATGAGCGCAGTAGGTAAAAGTGTTTGGAAGTTAAGGGAAAGCCCAAGCATAAAGTAGGACAGAATGGACACTGCAGACATATGTCTGGGAGCAAAGAATAGGTACCAAAAGAAGCAAGATGCACCGCATTTCTTCTTTCCTCATTCTGGCTCTTTGGTTCCCAGTATAGTAGTAGAAGGACCATTGCTGGCGCTGTGGGAATCTCTTGTGGCTTTTCCTGTTCTTTGAAAGAAAAATGGACCTTGTTTAAATAGCAGGAAGTGTCTGAGTTCTTTTCGCATCGATAAAAAGCACCAGCCTCACTGGCTGTTTACTGTGAGAACCAACAAGCTCCTCAGCGACCCCATTGTACTCTGTGGGCTAGCTGGGGTGCGGTGGGGGCAGGGAGGGTATCATTTGAACCTGTGTTTTATCTCTTCTATACTTTTACATTTTTTGTTTCCCTGGGAAAGGTGGAGTCTTTTGCATTCTTTGGAAGACTGGACAAAATTTCATGAGTTTCATACTCTGATTGCTTCTGCAGGTTTCAGCAAAGGGCTTCTTTCCTTGGAAGAGAGAGATATTTAATCTTCTGTCTTGTAACTGAACAGGGTTCTAAGCTGAAGACAGTAAGAACCTATTTTTAAATGTAAATACCATAGAATTGCAGGAAAGATTATGAGAGAATGGATAGCTCTGATGTTTCAATATCATTTGAGGTCTTATTTTAAAGAAAGGGCTGTGGCTGGATTTGACTGGACAGAGTCTGCTTGATTTCCTGGTAATTTATGCTTCTGCCCTTTGCCCTGCTTTGCTGCAGGCAGTGCTTTTGCACAGCACACCTTGGTGGCTCTGAAAAATTGAGTGAGTGTGGGAGCTGGAGAGATGGCTCAGAGGTTAAGAGCGCTGACGGCTCTTCCAGAGGTCCTGAGTTGAAATCCTAGCAACCACATGGTGGCTCACAACCGGGATCTGATGCCCTCTTCTGGTGTGTCTGAAGACAGCTACACTGTACTCACATAAATAAAATAAATCTCAAAAAAAAAAAAAAGAAAAAGAAAAGAAATCGAGTGATGTATGCCAGGCCCAGAAGATACCAGTGTGGACAGCCAAAAAGGCCTTTGTTTTCCTGCATATCTCACTAAAGACCACTGCTGGACACTAGTTTGCTCTCACTGGAGAACTCAGATGTTTTTGGTTCAAGTGTTTCAACCTCTTTGTTATCTGGGACCTTTTCTTTTTTCCTTCTTTTTTTTTTTTTTTTTTTTTTTTTTTGTTTGTTTGTTTGTTTGTTTTTTCCAGACAGGGTTTCTCTGTATAGTCCTGGCTGTCCTGGAGCTCACTCTGTAGACCAGGCTGGTCAGAAGTCCACCTACCTCTGCCTCCCAAGTGCTGGGATTAAAGGCGTGCACCACCACTGCCTGGCCTATGGGACCTTTCCTTTCAAAATAGTACGAAGGGTCCAAATTAGTCTAAGATGTAGCTCACTGGTGTAGCACTCACCTTGTATACATGAGCCTTGTGTTTGACCCCACGTACCACAAAAAAGCAAAAACAACCCAGATTTAGTCCATCTGCCTTCACCTCCCTCAGTGACTAGCAGGCAACACTCGCTGTTTCTGTATTTTTCAGTTCATTTTCATGTACATGCACTTGAGTGTATGTGTGTATATGCGTCTTTACCTCTTCATCTTTCTAGTATTAGTTCATCCTCGTTACCAAACTAAAGAAACTCCGGGAAGCAGGAGATGTGAAGACTATTTAATCATAATTTTGAAGTCAATAAGGGGCTGGAGAGGTGGCTACCAAGTTATGAGAATTTGCTGTTTCTACAGAGGACCCAGGTTTACTTCCCAACACCCAAATTGTGGCTTACAAAAGTCCAAATCACTGGTTCCAAGATTTCCAGTGCCGTCCTCTGACCTCCATGAGTGCCTTGCACATATGCAGAATACATACATGTAGGCAAATATTCATACTGTCAGGTTAGTATTGCTGTGATGAAACACCATGACCAAAGCAACCTGGGAGGAAAGGGTTTGCTTCCTCATTGCTGTTTATCAGTGGAGGGAGTCAGAACTCAAGCTGGGCAGGAACCTAGGGCACAGAAGAGTGCTGTTTACTGGCTTGCACATAATAGTTTACTCAGGTTGCTTTCTTATAAAACCCAGGACCACCAGCCCAGGGGTGTCACTACCCACAATAGGCTGGGCCCTCTCCCATCAATCATTAATCAAGAAAATGCATTACAGCTGGATTTTATGAAGGCATATTCTCAACTTGAGGTTCTCTGGTTTCTGGTAACTCTATCTTGTGCCAAGTTGACATAAAGCTAGCCAGCACACATACACATAAAATAAATAAATCTTTTATTACAAAGTCACTTGATGTCTCTCAGATTCTAGACACCATACACATACTGTTTGTTCTGAAGGGGTGTGCTGTAGAGAAGACATAAGCAGACTATAAAAATGTGGTTAGTTGGCCAGGCATGGTGGTGCATGCCTTTAGTCCCAGCACTTGGGAGGCAGAGGCAGGCGGATTTCTGAGTTCAAGGCCAGCCTGGTCTATAGAGTGAGTTCCAGGGCAGCCAGGGCTACACAGAGAAACCCTGTCAAAAAAAAAAAAAAAAAAAAAAAAAAAAAAAAGTGGTTAGTTTAGCTTGCCCACTCCCTTTCAGTGACTGAAAAATGTATGGCTTTAAAAAAGGGAAAACAAAATATCAAGATCAAGAGGCTCCTGACAAGCCATAGAGAAAGAATTGTGAGGAGAAGGGAACTTCGTGAGTTGTTTGGAAAGCGTGGCAGCCTGATCAAACTAGGAATTTCCACTGGCCTCCTTGTCTGGTGCCAGGAGAAGGCTCCACACTTACTCCTGTCCCACTGCAGTCATTTGATTGTGCTGGTAAGGAGACAGCAAAGAGAAGAGCATTCAGTAATCTAAACAGGAGCAAACAAAGAGGCTGAACAAAGGTGTGGACCACAGCAGCGGGGAGGGGAGGGCAATGTGTCCTGGCAGTATTCCGAAGGTGGGAAAAGGCAGGCTGCAGTGCAGAGGAGTAAACATCTAGGACCCATAGCTTTGTAGCAAAAACAGAGCAGCTGGTGATTTGTTATGGTGCTGTCAGCACATCCGTTCTTGTTCAGTGTAGACAATAATTTGTGTACTTGGCAAATAGTGGCAAGAATGACAGTTGAGAACTCTTGGACTACTCTCAATAGTTAGCCTTTGCAGTTCTGAAGAAAGCATGCTTTAACCTGGGAAACTAAGGATAGACACTTTGACTTAGTATTGTCTCTTTTACTTTTGGTAGGCAGTTGCCAGTGTAAAATTCTCTGTATTGTTTCTTTTCTTTTTCTGTGTTCCCCGGCTACTTCCATATATACTCTTATGCAACCCCTCAAGCCTTGTTTTTTCTTCTCCTATTGCAGCAATTGTTCAGGGCATGTTTATGAACAATCTGCAAACAGGAAACTCTCCTTCCTGTACTATGATATGAGTGAATGGTACTGAATGGATAAGATGAGAACTTGTGAGTTAAGTGTTCTTAAAAGCTCTCTGGCTGAAATGTGTTTTATATGGGAAGAGGAAGGAGAAAACACAAGTTAGTGAGTGAAAGCAGTTTCATTTCAAAGTCTGTTCTTTCTGAAAACCTGGGAGTAGGGCCCTCTGAAAAAGCACATACTAGGCACATGGCCCTGGAATTGATAACCAAGTATTTAAGAGTGTCAAAGGTGGACACATTTATTTGCCTTTCTTGGTGTTTACATTGTCTCCAGACTGCTATCCTTAAATAACCACTATACTAGCTACTGTTCTGTTGCTGTGAAGAGACACCATAACATATACAACTTATAAAAGAAAGCATTTAATTAGATGCTTACAGTTTTACAATCTGAGTCCATGATTAGCCTGGCAAAGAGCATAGCAGCAGGCAGGCTGACATGGTGCTGGCACAGTACTGAGAGCTTATATCTTTCCTACAAGTTGGAGGCAGACAGGGAAAGAGACTGGGCCTGACATGGCCTTTGGAAACCTCAAACCCCACCCCCAGTGACATTTTCTGTAACAAAGCCACACCTGCTAATCTTTCCCAAAGAGTTCCACTAACTGAGGACCACGCATTCATGAGTCTCATTCAAACAGTGCAAGCACAGAATTAGAAGAAACAAGTTTCTAGAGATAAGTAAGCAAAGGAGGAGAGTTTCCAGGTTACTGACAACACAGGATTACTTGTCACAGGCAATAACATTGTATCCTTGGTGTCCACTCAGTAAAAGTGTGAATCAGACATCTAATAGGTCTATCACACCTCTCAGGATGTATCTTCAGCACTCCTGGAGTCAGGATTTAGCAGAGCTTTCCATTCTGCCTCTAGAGCATGTTCCTGTTCCCATGAGACAAGGATCCTGATAATAGAAATTTTGGCTGCATACAGCTTTGCAATGGGTGATTTGTTGCTTCAATTAAATAGTTTCCTCCCTCCATCCCTCCCTTTTTTTTCTCCCCAGGCAAGGAGAGCCTCATCACTGACAGTGGAAAGCTGTATGCCCTTGATGTCCTGTTGACTCGGCTCAAGTCTCAAGGGCACAGGGTCCTTATCTACTCTCAGATGACCAGAATGATAGACCTGCTGGAGGTAGGAGAAGGAACCTTGGGCACCTAGGAGTCTTTGACGTGGTGTCCCTGCTAATATCAGCTTTTTGTGGTTTTATATATACAAGGAGCAGAGTGTCCTATCCCCTAATAATGCAGATTACTTATTTTTTTCCCTAACTGGGAAGTAGAATACCTTTCTTTTACTAGAAAAGAAATTCCACAGTTTTAAAGCAGATCCCAGCCTTGAAAGTCACTTTAATTCTGTATAGAAGTCAGGATTGGGGATTCAGTTTTTTATATAAAAACCTAGGGAACAGCTATTCAAGTAGAGTTAAATGTAATGGTGTTCTCATCTTGACTATATATTGCAGACATTGGCAAGAGTCTAAGAATTAACAAGGATATTTAAAATTTAAAGTCTCTTGAGGTAATGTATAGCCATGGTTCACCACTGGGTTAGCCATCAAAAACAACTATGTGATATATTTTTTTGTTTGTTTAGTTACTTACGTTTGGCTCTCTATTTTTTTTTCTTTTTTCTTTTTGTAAGATTTATTTATTTATTATATGTAAATACACTGTAGCTGCCTTCAAACATACCAGAAGAGGGCATCTGATCTCATTACAGATGATTGTGAGCCACCATGTGGTTGTTGGGATTTGAACTCAGGACCTCTGGAAGAGCAGGCAATGCTCTTAACTACTGAGCCATCTCACCAGCCCCTCTCTCTATTTTCTTGTCTGAATAATGACTTATTTGTGGAAGAGAAGAGGAGGTCATAAACTTAGAAACAGTAGAACAAGAACAAATAATCACAAACCAACAGAGTGAAGTCTCTTAATAGGAAAGTTACAGTAAACTAAGGTATCTATCTGGTGATCAGAACTATGTAAACGGCTCATATTTTTTACTTGGGTTTAATATAAGAAAAGCTCTATGTTCCAGCCTGCTACTTCAAGGAGTAATTAAGTAGAGATTACCATGATCATTTTAATTTGAGAATAAGGGGATAGGAACCATGGTAATACAGAAGGAATGAATACAGCAAAAGGGAAGGTTGGACCAGTGAGATGAATCAGCAGAGAAGAGCACTTGGCTCCAAGTCTAAAGACTTGAGTCCCCAGAACCCACATTGTTGAGAACCCACAAATTGTCCTCTGACCTTAACATGTACATTTATGCATGCACACGAATACACACGCACAAACACAAATAGTATAATATTATTTTAAAAAGGAGTGGGACAATTTAGAGGTTTTTTTGGAAGCTAATGTTGGCTTGGTGGATTTTACACGGAGTTTATCCATTGGGAGTAGGTTCCTTTTAATAATTTGACAATTTCTTTTAGCAAGAGATATAATAAGCAACATTATTATATCAATTTTATCTCTAAGTCTTAGATTTCATACAGTACTTGGATTTTACCTTTTGTTTTTTGTTTTGTTTTGTTTTTTTGAGACAGGGTTTCTCTGTGTAGCCCTGGCTGTCCTGGTAGTCACTCTGTAGACCAGGCTGGCCTCGAACTCAGAAATCCGCCTGCCTCTGCCTCCCAAGTGCTGGGACTAAAGGCGTGCGCCACCACCGCCTGGCGCATTTTAACTTTTAATTTGACAAACTTTCTGATTTGTTTTATGATATCGCCTATTTATAAATGATAGGAAAGTCCTAACAAGTTCTAGTATAAGAGAGGGGATTAAGCACTGTTGTAAATGTTTTAATTGGTTGGTGTTCATGCCAGTCTCACATTTCCCAACATAGAGCCCAGAAAGTGGAACCTAGGACTTTATTGATGTATGTTAGGTAAGCGATATCCTCAGCCATGTTTGATGGTGTAAATCTTAAGTACAGTAAGGCTCTAATAGCAGTTCAACTAAAAGAACTGTTGTAGTACCTTCCCACACTCTGCTCAGGCCAAATGATGCCAATAGCTAAGACAATGGAAGTACCAATCCTACAGTAAGGCTCTTCTTAGTTCTTGTGTGCTACTTGCTTCATCCTGAAGAGTTGGGGAAAGTACTGGAGAAGTGGTGATTGACAGCTGTTATGCATTACAAAGAGAGTGGCTGGAGAAATGGCTCAGCTGTTAATATCACTGGCAGCTCTTTTGCAGGTTCAATTCCCAGCACCTACATGGCAGTTCACAACTATCTCTGATTCCAACCACAGAGGAACTAACATTCTCTTCTGGCCTACACTGCACAAATGTAGTTCACAGACACATGTGCAGGCAAAATACTCATACACACACTTTTTTTTTTTTAATAAAAAAAAATTAAAAAACAAAAGGGGTTTACAAAGGGGGGCAAAAGTCTTTCTTTTTGGGGGGGCTATGTATGTATGTGTGGTGCCCAAGTAAGTCAGAAAAGGGCTTTGGATCCCTCTGGATCTGGAGTTAAGGGTGGTCGTGGGCCCTAAGATCCATCTTTATCTCTCTGAGAGCACTCTTGTTTCTTAATGCAGACGCTTACATAGCTACATAAACTTTCCTCTCAGAACTACTTGCATTAAGTCTATATTTGGTGGGTCCTTTATTTCCATTTGATTCTGAGAACTTTTATTTCCTTTGTAAAAGGAAATAACTGACTGCCAGAGGGTAGTGTGAGATCCCTTAGGATAGGAATTACAGGTCATCATTGTGAGCCTCTCCACGTGGGTACAGAAAACCCAACTTATTAGATCCTCCTGGAGAGCAGTGTGTTTACTATGGAGGCATCTCCAGTCCCCTTTTTGTTGTTGTTGTTTTCGAGACAGGGTTTCTGTGTAGCCCTGGCTGTCCTGGAACTTACTCTGTAGACCAGGCTGGCCTCGAATTCAGAAATCCACCTGCCTCTGCCTCCCAAGTGCTGAGATTAAAGGTGTGCACCACCACCGCCCGGCTCCAGTCCCATTATTTTCATCTTGAATTCGTTAAAGACTACTCATTCTTGATTAGTGTGTGTTTAGTCTCCTTAGATTGTATATTCACTAGGATCTTGTTTGCTGTTGACTTGTGTTCTTACTCCATTGTGATCACGTACTATATATATATGTATATACAAAATCATTTCAGTTGAGGCTTACTTTCTGTCCTAATCTATTTTGGAGAAGGTTACACTATGGCAAAGGCCATTAGAGCAATAGAAAACCAATAAAATTTTTCCAAAATATAGAACTTACAGGTCTTTCGATTTTGGCTAGTTGGTTCTTGTAATAATGAAGATTTTGAAATAGTCAGTTAACTATAGCCCTGGTTATCTTTCAAGTTCTTTTTCTAAAATGCCATCTCATTGAGCAGCCCAGACTGATCTTCTTTACTCAGTAGCCTGGGCAAGCCTTGAATTTACCCTCCTACTTTAACTTAGTCTTCCAAGTACCTGGAATTAGAGAGCTGTTCCATAAGGCCTGGCTAATTAGTCTTTTTCAGTAGAGAAAAATTACATTTGGACCTACAGTTTACCTTAACTGTGGCTATTAATAGATATATTCCAAGATTCCCTAGTACCTGAGTCATATATACTATTTTTTTTTCTGTACATACCTAAGATAGTTTTAACAAGAGACTACTTATAGCTAATAATATAATAAAATATAATACACTATACCAAAGTTATCTAAAAATCATTAATTGGTCTGATGTGGTACAAGCCTTCGATCCTACCACTCAGAGGCACATGTAGGCAGATCTCTTTAAGTTCAGTGGCATTTCTGGTCTACACAGGAATACATAGTAAGGCCTGATCTCATAAATAGAATTCTTATTAATTTCTTGTTTCTTGTTTCCCATTTCATATTTTCAAACATCAGCTTTCCTGTAGGTAGACTGAACCATGGAATGTGAACCATGACTGAGGGGCTGTTGGTACTGTTTGCTGAGTACTGTTGGTACTCAGCAGGAGACTGAGGCTACCTGCTGAGGTCTCCTGTCGCACAGGCTGCCATTGAATTTGCTCTGTAGCTGTGGTGGTTCTTAAAACTCCCAATCCTTCTTCTGCTACCACCTCCCAATTACTGAAAAGAAACTGGTTGTGTTCCTAGCTATGAAAAATTGCTTACTTAGTGAAAAGCCATTTTAGTTTGGGGATTGTTTTTATTTGGGAGAGATTGTTTTTATAAAGCCCACAGAAATCTCTGTTGGATTGATTTTCAAGTCCAAATTGAGATTCTGGGTTGCTCTTGAATTTCAGGAACAATAAACTCATTTAATTGTACTTTTATAACCATTTCCTCCCCATTCTGTGTATAGTGAATTGAGTCTGGAATGGATAAAGTTGTCAAAAGCTTGAGAATTAGAATGTAATGATTGGCATCAAATTTATTGTGTCCCTTTATCCTGGTTGGCAGGAGTATATGGTATACAGGAAGCATACCTACATGAGGCTGGATGGCTCATCTAAGATCTCAGAGAGACGGGATATGGTTGCTGATTTTCAGACCAGGTAACATTAATTTGAATTACAAAAACTCTTCTTTCCATTTTCCTCTAGGGTTTTAAATGATGAGTTTTTTTTTTCTTTTAAGCCAATAGTCTTAGATATTAATCAATCACTCTAGCGTGCACCTTTTGCTTGTGTGTGTGTGTGTGTGTGTGTGTATGTGTGTATGTGTGTATATTTACTATATGTGTTCCTATGTACTTGTGGAGGACAGAGAGCAACATTACATGTTTTCCTCACCAAGTTGCTCTCCACTAACTTTCACTGAACCTGGAGGTCACTGATTGTACAAGAGTAGTGTCTTAGGGTTTCTGTTGCTATGACGAGACACCGTGATCAAGGAAACTGTTATAAAGGAAAACATTTAATTGGGATTGACTTACAGTTTCAGAGGTTTAGTACATTACCGTCATGGTGGCAGACATGCTGGAGGAGGAGCTGAGGGTTCTACATCTTGATATGAAGGAAGCAGGAACACTGTCACAGTGCGCTTAACTTGAATATAGGAGACCTCAATCCCAGCCCCCACAGTGACATACATCTTCCAACAAAGCCATACCACAAGTAGCTAGATGGCAAGGCCTACCACTACCACATCTAGCTAGTGCCTGCTATTTTAAGAGTTGGCTAAATCTCCTTTCGGTGATTCAGATTGAAGAAAGAGACTATCAATATGAAACAAGATATGGCTGTATAGCTCTGACTTTCCTAGAACTAGCTCTGCAGACCAGGCTGATCCTGAGTTTGCAGTTATTCTTTGCTTCTTTCTGAATGCTGGGATAATAGGCATGAGTGACCACACACAGCCCCCATCCCACCCCACCCCCTGTACATCAGTGGCTACTATTATAGAAAGTAAAATTGTTTTATTTTTAGGGTGAGGATAGAGACAGGGTCACAGGTAGTTTATGTTGATCTTATTCCTTGGATATTCCCTGTCTCTACTTTTATAGTGCTGGGATTGCAAGCATTGCTACTACAGTAATAAAAGGATTTCAGAGTATGAATGAGGATCCCCAAAGAAGAGAATATCAATGTCTATGAAGAAAAATATCCACAAAGCTACGTTAGACCAAAGACATAGATAGCTCAGTGGTAGAGAGCTTACTTAGCGTGCGCAAGATACATGCCAACAAGTTGCTATATCTGAGAGTTAGTTTAGGGGTGATTTTTAGTTTGTTTCTGCAGTTCATTTCCTATGAGATTTCTAGTATTGCAGATACAGAACATTATGACAATTTGCAGTGGGGTTCAATCTATTCTGTTCATAGCTCTTAGTAGTAGTCCCTCTCTCAGCTGCTATGAGCCTATGAAATTTCCAATACAACATGTTAATTGTCGGGGGTTTACAAGAGTCATTACTGTCCTGTGTGCTGCTTCTCACTGTGCTAAGCTGATGCCAGTGACTGCTCTCCTCAAAGAGAAAGCCAAATTCCTCTGCAGATAAGTCTATTAAAGCCGATTCTTAGTGTTCTTCCTTATATTTGGAGAATTAAGAAATTTGATAAAAGGCCTGGAGACACAGCACAGAATTTAAGAGCACTTCCTGCTCTACCAGAGGTCCTGGTTGGGTTCTTGGCACCCAATAGTGGGCTCACTAAGTCCTGTCCCATTAACTCCAGTCCAAAAGTATCTGAGACCCTTTTCTGGACTCTGCATATACTGGTACATAGACTTACAAGCTGGCTAACCACAGTTGTTTCCTTGTGTTTTTTGTTTTTAGAGACAGGGTTTCTGTATATAACAGTCTGAATGGCTATAAAGGTGTGTGTCACCATACCCATTTTAAGGCTAACCACATTTTTTTAAATTTGAGAAAAAAAATATAAGGGAAATAATTTAGATGTTACATTGTGAATAAGAATGGTTCTGACTTTCTGGACTTTAGTTATATGCCTGGTTAGTATTTATCTTTTTAATACTCGAGAAGAGAACTAAATATCTAGCTGTTTGTATTTATTACTTTCTTTTTTTTCTTGTTTTACTTGTCTGTTTGCTTTCTTTAGTCAAGTTCTCTCTGAGTTTACAGCTATTCTAGCTGACCCAGTTGGGGTCCTTTGGGGTATTGGGAAGGAGGAAAGGAGGGGTGTGGAGGCCATAGGTCAGTGTCAGGTGTCTTCCTCACTTTATTTTTGAGTCAGGTTCTTTTTGTGAATCAGGAGTTTACTGTTAGGTACTCAGTTAGCTGGCCAGTGAGCCCTCGGACCTACCTGTCTCTCCACTACTAGTAAGGGTGCTGGGATTACAGAGGTGTGTCACTGTACCCTGCTGTTTGTGTAGACGGTTGGGACTTCCTGGTCCTCAGGCTACTTAGCAGGCACTTGACATCTCTTCAGCCATTTTTTTTCAGTGTTAGTTTTTATTGTTGTTGTTGTTGTTGTTTTTAGCATCTTGATGGGCTGCTCAAGCTGGCCTAGTACTCACAGTAATTGTCCTGCCTCAGCCTCTTGAGTATTGGAATTACAGGCATGAACCATCATTCTCAGCTAATCTCCTAATTAACTTAGAAGAATTAATTGAGCAAGCCCAACAGTGCCAGTAGTTTTAAAAATATTCCTGTAGGGGCTTGAGCCTGTTAAGAGCACTTGCTGTTCTTACAGAGGATATGGGTTGAGTTTCCAGCACTCCCATGTGACCTTAACTGACCTTAACTCCAGTTCCAGGGGTTCCAGTACCATCACCTGGCCTCTAAGGTAACTATCACATAAGATAGACATTCTTATAAGGCTGACTGTCATCTTAAAATAGAGAAAGAGACAGGTGGTTTTCAAAACAAAAGGCATGCCTTCCCAAATATTTACATTATTATTAGTGAAAAGACTTCAAAAAGAAAAAAAATGTAGTTTCAACTCAAAGGTCCCATGGCTCAAAGGTCAGCCAGAGTAAACAAGAGTGCCTATAAAAAGCAATTTACATTCCCTTCATACAAGACTTATTTATGAGGGATCCTTCCAGGAAAAAGTCTCACTGAGACTAAAGACTATTTGGCCAGGATGTCCTGGCAGTGTTCAGAACATGTGACCAGTATGTTATCCTAGGAGCCATTCACAAGGTCTCTGCTCTGTCAAGAGTTGACCTTTGCCTCCCTTCCTCCTACCCCTTGACCTTTAACAGATGGATCCCCACTCATCTCCTCTACCCTAGTTATCTGAGCAGTTAGGGTAACCCTAACACCAGGGAAATGACTATAGATGGGTTTTGTGTTTGTTTGTTTTCTTCATGCTGACACTATGCCTTTTCCTTCATTGACAAAGGCTTTGCTCCCATCCATTCTTGTCTCACACTGGTTGAGTATTTTGGTGCAAAGGGGACTTAAAAGGAGTGGGAATTTATAGAGATTGAGAGTGAGACCAAGGTGTATCCATGCAGTGTGGAGTTCATAGATCCATAGACACTGCAGCAGCCAGCAATTGCCAAATGTGACTTCTCTCCAGCCCCTAGAGGGCATGCCCTAGACTACATTGTTGCCTTCTAGAATTTTGTTTTCTCTAATTAGAACTCCTCTTTTGTTTTGTTTTGTTTTGTTGTTCGAGACAGGGTTTCTTCGTGTAGCCCTGGCTGTCCTGGAACTCACTCTGTAGACCAGGCTGGCCTCGAACTCAGAAATCTGCCTGCCTCTGCCTCCCAAGTGTTGGGACTAAAGGCGTGCGCCACCACTGCCCAGCTAATCAGAACTCTTAAGACTTTAACTTACTTGTATCATGATCTCTAAATATATTAAGTACAAGTACAGTTGTAGATAAATAATCAGACAATATAGGCTAGAGTGGAAACTAACTTCTTTGATGATTACAACTCGAGATTTGTCTTATTTCTTATTTTCTGTGGTTAAATTATATCAATTGTATGCAGATTTTGGGTGTATGAAATGCACCTCATCAGAAGCTGTCTTTTCAGTACATAGTTGTCAACAGAAGCAGCATCCTCGCTCTGGAGCGGCTCTGGATAGCTTACAATTCTAGCATTTGAAGACAGGGACTCCCAAGGCAAGCTTGAGGCCAGCCAGTGCTCTAGAGGAAGATAGAATCTGGAAATTTTTTTCCTACAATTGTATTTCTAAGCTTTTATGTTATTTTAGTTTACATATATATATATATCTCAAAAGAAAAGGCCTCTTTTATTTCTCAAATACTTTGTTATTTAATGAGTGACATAGCATGTGCTGCTTTGTAATTCTTTTTTTTTGGGGGGGGGGGGTTCCAGACAGGGTTTCTCTGTGTAGCCCTGGCTGTCCTGGAACTCACTCTGTAGACCAGGCTGGCCTTGAACTCAGAAATCCACCTGCCTCTGCCTCCCAAGTGCTCGGCTTAAAGGTGTGCACCACCACTGCCTGGCTGCTTTGTAATGCTTTAAAAGGACTAGAACGTAAGAGGAATCAAAATATCGAATTGTTTCTATAATAGACTGAGAGGCCTTATCCAAAAGTACATCCATTCTAAATATCTTCCATGGATTAGTCCTAAATTAGTTTAGGTTACTGAAGTCATCACAGGTTGAATTCCGGATAGATGCTTATTTTTGTGTCATCTTAAAGTGAATGCTTTAAGGGCTATTAGATGGCTCAGCAGATAAAAGCTTTTGTTTTGCCAAGGCTAACAACTAGAAGTCCAACCCCTGAAAACTGTCCTCTGACCTTTATTCATTGACATGGTACACATGGTCCTGTGCGTTCACATGTACGCACTCCATCCCCAGAGTAATACTTTGACTAGTTAAAAATTGAGGACTGAGGCCCCTGCCAAGTGGGCCTGGTGACCTGAGCTCATTCTCTGCAACCTAGGGTAGAATCAGAGAAAGTCATCCTCCGACCTACACACACACATGCATGTGGCACATGTATTCATCATATATACACATACTCTCTCATTCCTAATAAGTAACTTTTAAATAGAACTATCTTGTTGGTGTGCACCTTCAGTCCGGCACTCAGAGGAGTTGGAGGCAGACAGAACTCCCTGAGTTTGAGGATAGCCTGGTCTACACAGAGAGACCTTGCCCCAAGAAAATATTAAAAATAGGGCTATTGGGAGGCTGGGAGCTTGTTCACTTAGTAATGTGCGAGCCTGAGTTCAGATCCTGGTATTCTGGTACTTGCCTATAATCCCAGTGCTAGGAAGCCAGGGATAGAATGTCCCTGCTACTTGTAAGCCAGCCCGCCTAGCCAGTCCATACACTTCAAGTTCACTGGGAAAGCCTGTTTCACAAAATATGGAAAAAAGAGATAGAAGAGCACAACACCTAATGTGGACTCTGGCCTCCACATGCAGGCACATGTACATGCACAAATACACAAATACATAAGCAAAAACAAACCAAAAACAGGCTGGGCATGCTGGTCCCTACATCCTTGAATTCCAGCATTCAAACAGAGGCAAGGAAATATCTGTGAATCCAAAGCCAACCTGGTCTACATAGCAAATCCCAGGCTAGCCATTATTACAAAGTTAAAACCTTGTCTCCAGAGAAATGCCGAGGAGGAAGAGCAGATAACAGGTATACTAGGCGTCGCAGTATGTCCCAGTAATCTGAGCACTTGAGATGGAATCCAGAGGACCAAAAATCCAGGGTCCTCCTCAGCTACATTCTAAGTTCTAGGGTAGCCAAAGATACAAGAAAGTGTCTCAAAAGAGGGGAGAAAGGCTATTGGGCTGAAAGTGTAGCTCAGAGGTAGAGTGCTTGCCAAACATGTACAGGTTCCTAGGTTTGGTGTTCTGGAGTACCCAAGAAAGACAAAACAAACAATATTCGTGTAATGTTGTATAGCTCAAGGTCTGTTTCAATAATGAGATATTTTTCTCTAATATCTGTTCCATGCTTCTACTTTTGCTGGTTATCATTCAGATATTAGTGTGGCAGCAAAAGCTAACGCACAGATTACAAGATGACTGCCATCATTTGAGTTTTAGAGACAGAACACCTTTGCACAGTAGTATCTCAAGATGGCACTGGCACTTTACCTAGCCCTAGATTGTAATTTTTAGAGATTCCTATCTATTCCACATTGCATCTTTGCTTTCCTCCTAACATGTCTTCCCCCATTTTCTTTAGGAACGACATATTTGTGTTTCTGTTAAGTACACGAGCTGGAGGACTGGGTATCAATCTCACAGCTGCAGACACAGTAAGTGATGAGACCATGGTGCATTGGACGTGTAGGTATCTACTATAAATAGTTCATTCATCGCACATTTTACCTTTCCTTTTGTTTTTTCTAGTCATTCACTTTGAATAATTTCTTTATACATTAGTAAATTGCTTACTATGTGTCAAGTACTTTCCTGACAGTTGAGATAATAGCATGAAAATAAGTGAACGGGAGATGGCTGCTAACCAGGCAGTCCAATTGGATTTGTCTGAGGAGCTATAACTAAACAAATAAGAAAGGGTTGTTTTCTTACTAGTTCCTGATTTCATTACTTGAGAAGGTAATGGTAGAAGTTGTGGTCTGAACTTTAAGAACTGTTTGGATAGCAATGACTTTGATAATTAAATAAAATAAAGTAAGTTATATCCTTGCAATTTTTCATCCTTTCATGCCCAGTCTCCTGATAAGACTACTTTAGTTTCTGCAAGGGAGAAGAAAAGAAATTTTCTTTTGAATCTTAGCATTATTCCATGGATTGAAATATATTTAGCAGCAGTCATAGTAACATTTAGATTGAAATGTATAAGTGGGAAATGTTTCCTAAAAGGCATGACTTTGAGTTCGAGGCCAGCCTGGTCTACAGAGTAAGTTCCAGGACAGTCAGGGATACACAGAAAAACCCTGTCTCAAAAAAAAAAAAAAAAAAAAAAAAACAAAAGGCATGACTCTGAAAATGGCACTCAGTATGTAGCCAGTCTTTGCTATTAGGTCAGTTCTTTTCTTTCCCATCTTTTAACTATGTCATCACCCCTACCCCACCCCCATTTCACCCCCTATCACTAGATAGGAGAGAAAGGATAGAGATGTCTCAATCTAAATGAATTCTTATTTGCTTATAGATGGTCTTTGCTATTTTGTGGCTTCTATTTCCTACCTTTATCTCCCTGGTTTGATCCCTTATCACTAGATAGGCAATAAAGGATAGAGGGGAGAGAGAGATCCCTTAATCTAGTTTCTTGTTTCTTCTTTGAGCACTAACAGACTACTTTAACATTTCTGTGGGGGTTTTTTTGTTTTGTTTTGTTTTTTAAAGATTTATTTATTGATTATATGTAAATACACTGTAGCTGTCTTCAGACACACCAGAAGAAGGCATCATATCTCATTATGGATGATTGTGAGCCACCATGTGGCTGCTGGGATTTGAACTCAGGACCTTCAGAAGCAGTCAGCGCTCTTAACTGATGAGCCATCTCTCCAGCCCCATTTCTGTGTTTTTTAAAGAAACCAAAATCCGAGAATTCTCACTGTAACTCAGTGTGGCTGTTGTGGTCTGTCTCTGAAATCTGAGCATTGAAATTCTCACAAGCACAAGAAGGAGCGTGTTGTTCATGAAATTGTAGAGGAATGAGGGACAGGAGGAACAAGTCTGAGAAGTTCATAGCACCAGGTCTGGAGTTAGATCCTGGGCCTTAGTGTCCACTCCTAAGTTTGGCCCACTTTTTCCTCTGATAAAGTTAGCATCCTCAAAAAAGTCGTTCAAGGGAGTTGCCTGCACTGTGTTAGTAGCTATGTGCAAGGAAGAATTCAAATTCTTAGGGAATGCTAATTATCACCCATTAAGATTCAACCTTATCTTTCTTACTATCAAGTGGACTGGGCATGAAGGCCTAAGGACTGTTGGCATAACTGTGGAAGGCAGGCTGTGGTGACTCTGATGTGACTGCTCATATCTGTCCTATGACATGACAGAAATTTGCCCTTGTCCTCCTTTTTCTCTTTTTATTTTATTTATTTTATGTGTATGAGTACACTGTAGCTGTATAGATGGCTGTGAGCCATCATGTGTGGCTGCTCTCCGGCCCTGCTTGCTCCAGCGTGATTCACTGTAGCTGTCTTCAGATGCACCAGAAAAGGGCGTCTGATCTCATTAGGGTTGGTTGTGAGCCACCATGTGGTTGCGGGTCCTTTTCTCTTTTTTTCTTTTTCTTTTAATTTTTGTCAGATAGTACCAACAGTTATACACATACCAGTTTTTCATAACTGATCTTTTGATCTCAGACACTCCCTAGTCATATACCTTTTGATCCAAATCCATTCTTTCTCTACCAACAACACTCTAATACAGTTTATAACCTTCTTAACTAATGTGCTACTTGAAGCTCATATCCACAGCTTACAAGCCTCATCGCTTATAGCCTGCATCTGCTGTGCCAGCCTAGTTGCCAGATCCCTCTCCCTCTCAGAAGTAAACACTTGACTCGTAATTTTTAGAGTACACCATTACTCTATTACACTCCTGTGTTTGTTACCTGAGACTAGATCTTCGTGTCCTAAGCTACCCTTTTTACCTAGTAAACTTATGTTTGCATTTCAAAATCCCAGTCCAATGTCACATGCCTTCCTGGGTACCTCCCTTTCTTTACTTAAGTCAATCATGTTACGTTATAAATAATTAATAAACATGCTAGTCTTTGACCTACCTCATCACTAGAAAGAAAGCCCCTTTTTTAATACGTGGGCCAGTTCCTGCATATGTCCATTTACTCATTTAACAAATGGTTAATGTGTATCAGGCAAGAGTCTGGCACTGTTTTAGGCATTAAGAATTCAACGTTCAATAACATGAAGTTCTATTTTTCTCCTAATAATTACATTGCTAGTTGTGGTAATTGACATAGTATAAATAGTTCCGAGAACTAATTTAAATGTTATGTTGAAAAATATAACAAACAGTAAGAAAGGCAGATGACCCAGGTTTCTGTTTCATATGGGATATTAAGGCTTCTCTGATAGGTGACATTTGAGCCAAGATCTGAACAGAGTGAGAAAGCAAGCCAAGAGTTAGTCTGGCAAAAACACTTCAAGCAGAAGAGATAGATATAGGGCTCTCAATTAAGAGCCTAGTTAGCACGTGCTTTTAATCCCAGCATTCAGGAGCAGAGGTAGGCAGATCTCTGTGAGTTGGAGGCCAGCCTTATCTTCAGAGTGAGTTAGGTGACAGTCGGGAATTCACAAAGAACCCCTGTCTTGCAAGAGGTACAGGATGGGGACCTGATTGGCAAAATGAAGCAACATCAAAGAGTAGAGAGTAGATACAACATAATTAGTGAAGGAGGAAGATAGAATGTACCACCCAAGCAGATCATGCAGGGCTTGATAGGCCAGGTAAGACTGAGATTGGGGAGTATTAAGAATTTGAACAAGGGATTAACATGGGCTAGCATTTTATTTTGGAAGGGATTTCAGGCTAGAGCCACACTTAAAGGGCTGAAATGATTCTCCCCTGCCTCCAAGTCCTGGGACTATAGTGAGGTGCCTGGCCCAAATGTCTGGCTTCTGGGATAGAGCTGGATGGAATGTAGAGAACACCATAGTTGGAAAGTAGTAGAGGGAATAAATAAGAGTCTTAGTCTTAACGTGGCAGTGCTCAAAAGAAAGGCTACAGCTGGAGACATATTTTGCTATCATCACATTATGCATAATATTTAAGACTGTGAGGCTAGATAAGATCTTTGCAGAAGTTCGGCATAATTAACTTTTATAAATGTATTTCTGGGCTGGAGAGATGGCTCAGCAGTTAAGAGGACTAGTTGCTCTTCAGAGGACCTGGGTTTGATTCCCAGTACCCACACTGTTTATAAGGTTTTTTGTTGTTGTTGTTGTTGTTGTTGTTGGTTTTGTTGTTGTTGTTGTTGTTGTTGGTTTTGTTGTTGTTGTTGTTTTTTTTTTTTTTTTGGTTTTTCAAGACCAGGGTTTCTCTGTGTAGCCTTGGCTGTCCTGTAGACCAGGCTGGCCGTGAACTCAGAAATCTGCCTGCCTCTGCCTCCTAAGTGCTGAGATTAAAGGTGTGCGCCACCATAGCCCAGCTAAACAATATTTTTAAAAGAAAAAAATTTTTATTTCTTTCTTGGTTTACCTGTCTTTAGTTTGGTCTATGATAGAACCCTTTGACTTCTCTGGGCCACATTAGACAAGGAATTGTCTTTAACAACACATTAAATACACAAACAGAACAAAATCTGTCAGTAATGTTCATTGTATCTGCCACTACAAAGCAGCCAAATATCCACATAGGACTCCTTTTAAATTACTAAGTTTAAAGTGCCAAGTTTGGAGTTATTATAAGTAAGGAATGTTTAAAAAAGATTGACTTACATATATACTTTATTAATTTTCTTAATCAAGTAAAAGAAAGGAGAGCAACATAAAACTAGTGAGCCATGGGACACTATCTAAGAAAGCAGTGCATCTCTGTTGGTTTGATGGCGGAAGTTTGATGAGTCAGGTAAAACAATGTATTTACACATTGTACTTCATTCAGGATAGACTTGACATCTTTATGTTAGGATGTACTTGGGAACTAGTCTGCTGGGTTAGTAAGCCATGGTTTTAGCAGTGATGAGTGACAGGAAATGTTTACCATGTTGTTCTTTGTGTTACTTCATGGAGTAGGGGTACCTGTGGCTCGCTCTGACTTGTTTCAGATGCTTTCCTGTGGGGAGAGGAGGAACTTTTGTCTCTCAGTAGCAACATATGCCAAATGGAATTAGCTTTTAGCTCCCCCAAGGGACTGGAATAACATGTATTTTCTTGGAAGGAAAAAAAAAAAAAAACCTATCCAACTTCTAGTTATTAGTCTAACTTGTCCAGTTATCCCTATTTTCCATTTCATCCCTTCATCCCTTGTCCTATATAGTCCAATACCTGAACACCAGACCAACCCTCCCTAGCCTCCCCACGTGCCTGCCTGGCTTGGTGTTTATAGCTTCCTGAAGGTACTGTTCATAGATTTCACCTTAGTCATCACTGGGCTGCACATTCTGTATGATGTACTTTTATCATTGCTAGCCAGATCAGCTCTGGTACTAGAATTGTAACTTGTTTGTGTCTAAAATGTCTCACCAGAAACCTGAAATATGGGTGTCATCTGCCCCTCACCAGGCACACCCACTGGCTCACATTATGAAGACCCCAATCTTGCCTTTTATTTCTGTCTTTTCACTCTTAATCTGTCTTTAACCTATTGATTTATATATACTTCAGTATTTTTCCTGTGCTTTTCCTCTTCTAAGCAGTACCCTGTTTTGTTGTTTTCTTTTCCTACATATTTTCATAAGCTTTATTTAGTCTTCTGTTTATGAGCCTAGAGGAACCAAAATTAAATCATGGTTTGGTTGCCACTCAGATGTCTAGGAACAATGCAGATGTTAAAGCAATCTTTGACTCATGGTGTAGGCATCTCTACTGTGAAGTTGGCTCTTCAGGGTAATGTTGTAGCTGTGATCTCATCACATATGTGTGTCATCTTTACATATGTTAGATAATACTAATGTTGAGATAGTTTATTTTGTGTGTGGGTGTTTTGCTTGTGTCTGTGTCTGTGCTCTACTGGCATGCCTGGTATCAGAAAGGGCCAGAAAAACTAGAGTTGCAGAAGGTTTGAGCTGCATTGTGCTATGGCTCTGTGAACTGAAGCAGGACCTCTGGAAGAACAGGAGCATCTTGCACATATTAGTCATCTCTCCAGCTCCCAACAAACATGGCTCCTTTTTCTTTTCTTTTTTGGTTTTTCAAGACAGGGCTTCTCTGTATAGCCCTGGCTGTCACTCTGTAGACCAGGCTGGCCTCGAACTCAGAAATCTGCCTGCCTCTGCCTCCCAAGTGCTGGGATTAAAGGCATGCGCCACCACCATCCGGCCTCTTTTTTGGTTTTTCGAGACAGGGTTTCTCTATATAGCACTGGCTGTCCTGGAACTCACTCTTGTAGACCAGGCTGACCTGAAACTCAGAAATCCACCTGCCTCTGCCTCCCAAGTGCTGGGATGTCTCTTTTTTCTTAAGTTTGTATTTCCTTACTTTGCTCTTCTGAGATAATTTTAAACCGATTTTCTCGTAGATTTCATAGGAGAGGCCTGAGGTTAGGGATCATTTTAAATTCAAAGCCAGCCTTGTCTACATTGGAAATTCCAGGCCTATCAGTCAGTATAGGAAGACTTTTTTCTCAAAGAAATAAAGGGACTGAGGACTTAGCTTATTGGTAATGTATTCTCCTAGCTGCCAGCATATAACAAAGTTTGATCCCATGATAGATAGATAGATAAATAGATAGATAGATAGATAGATAGATAGATTGACTGATTGATTGATTGATTTTTCTCAAATCTTTAGGTTCAATTTAAAATTCCAATATGTCTTCTGGTAAAGTTTTTTGTATTTTTCTACAAGTGGCAGACATTGTATATTTTTCACATCAGGACTGTAGACATAATTACTTTGGCCAGCACTTTATATTCCCCACCCCCACCCCCAGCATTTAATTTGTGCCACAATTGAACAATCACATGTAAAAGCAAGACTAGACAGGTGTGGTAATATACGTCTCTTTTTTTTTTTTTTGGTTTTTCAAGACAAAGTTTCTCTGTATAACCCTGCCTGTCCTGGAACTCACTCTGTAGACCAGGCTGGCCTCGAACTCAGAAATTTACCTGTCTCTGCCTCCCAAGTGCTGAGATTAAAGGCATGCGCCACCACTACCCAGCCTCTTTTTTTTTTTTTTTAAAGATGCATTTATTTATTATATGTAAGTACACTGTAGCTGTCTTCAGACACTCCAGAAGAGGGCATCAGATCTCATTACAGATGGTTGTGAGCCACCATGTGGTTGCTGGGATTTGAACTCAGGACCTTCGGAGGAGCAGTCAGTGCTCTTAACCGCTGAGCCATCTCTCCAGCCTGTGATAATACATTCCCAGTTCTTGGAAGGCAGAGACAGGAGGATCACAACACGCTTCAGTGAATTCAAGGCTAACCTAGACTACATAGAAAAATAACACGAAAAATAACAGGAAAAAGCAAAACAAAAAGGACATCATACAAAAGAGCCAGTGGGGTGTTTTAAATAATAGGCTTGAAAGCATGGCAGTACACACCTATAATCCAAGCACTCATGAGGAAGATAGAAAAGGATCAGTGTAAGCTCAGAGGTTAACCTGGTCCATATAGTGATGTCCTGGTCCATATAGTGATGTCCTGGTCCATGTAGTGATAACCTGGTCCATGTAGTGATAACCTGGTC
>JADRCD010218597.1:26008-43095 GCA_019843815.1 Montemys delectorum
TGTAGTGATAACCTGGTCCATATAGTGATAACCTGGTCCATATAGTGATAACCTGGTCCATATAGTGATAACCTGGTCCATGTAGTGATAACCTGGTTCATATAGTGATAACCTGGTCCATGTAGTGGTATCCTGGTCCTACAGTGATATCGTATTTCAGAATATAAAAACAAAAGCAAGGGGCTGGAAAGATAGCTCAGTGCTTAAGAGGATGTACTGCTCTTCCAGAGGACCCAGGTTTGATTACCAACACCTACATGACAGCTCACAGATATACATGCAATTATTTATTTTAAATGTTGATGCTTTTTGTATATCATTACCCAGGGTCCAGATTTTGCACAGAATAACAGAATTGCTCCAAATTTAAATAAGTACATAAATAAACTGCCTATGAATACTTAATGTTTAGAAAGTAGAGGCTAAAGAAAAGATCTGTATTCAACTTCATTCTTTGCTATATGTGAAGCTCAAGGCTAACTTGGGTCCACGAGATCCCATCTCACCAAAGAAGCAGTATTAGTCACCAGGAAAGGCAACATAGAATAGGGTTCAGAGACGAGTTCCTCCTTAAAATAGCACACAGGAGGACTTGCTGGTGCTGTTATCTGGTATGCTGCGTGGCAGTGATCTGCTCTCAGTCATGCTCAGTCCCACCATGTTCTTCAGCATCTCCATCCACAATGAGCCTTGTAATGTAATCTCTTTGAGTCAGAGCTGATAACTGACTCCCTATGGAAATTTGAATTGAGATTGATACTAGATAGCAGCTGTTGACAGATGAACTAACAGATTGACAAAGGAAAGCTTTATTGCTGAGCTCCAGAGAGGATTCAGTTCTAAGGATTCCCACTTTTACAGAATTATTCCAGAAACCATGTGCCAGGTGGGTGACTTCTTTCTCATAGTGGCACTGCCAGCAAGTACATATGGTAAAGGAATTGACGGTGAGGTAGTCTTGGTACTTTGTACTTGTATACTTGACAAATACTGGTCCAAACTGGAACCATGCCCTCCTTTTCACATGCACTGCTAAACTTGATGATTAGATAGTAAGTCTGTGGTCCTTAGGAAAGACAAATATGAGCATCAAGCTAAGGGCCAGGCTGGCCATAGTGATGCACTCCATCAATCCCAGCACTCAGGAGGCAGAGGCCAGCGGATCTCTGTGTTCAAGCCCAGCCTGCAATATATAGTGAGTTCCAAGACAACCAGGGCTACATAATAGACCGTGACTCAAAAAGATCTAGGGTCACCTGATTGATGGTAGTTCATTATGGTGTTGGTTGATTATTGTACAGCAGACTAGCAGTAGCTTTAACATTACATTTTAGAATTTGTAGAGCATAAAGTGATGTTGGTGAGAACTGGGCAGTACAAAGAGAACTGTATGTATTTCTTTGCAAGGAATCCTGGTGCTTAATGTTTTCCCATCTTCCATTTCCAGTCTTCCGTTTAGACTACAATCTCAGGGTTTCTATTGCTGTGTTGAAACACCATGACCAAAAAGAAATTTGGGGGAAAGAGTTTATTCAGCTTACACTTCCACATTGAAGGAAGTAAGGACAGGAACCTGAAGGCAAGAACTGATGCAGAGGCTGTGAAGGATGCTGCTTACTGGCTTGCTTTTACTTGACTTATTCCACCTGCTTTTGTACAGAACCTAGAACTATCAGCCCTGGGATAGCACCACCCAAAATGGGATGGACCCTCCCCCATTGAGAAAATGCCTTACAGCTGATATGGAGGCATTTCCTCAAGTGAGGCTTCTTTTTTGTTTGTTTGCTTGCTTGCTTGCTTGCTTGCTTGCTTGCTTGCTTGCTTGCTTTTTTTTTTCTTTGTTTGTTTTGTTTTTCAGACAGGGTTTCTCTGTGTAGCCCTGGCTATCCTGGAACTCATTCTGTAGACCAGGCTGGCCTTGAACTCAGAAGTCCGCCTGCCAGGCAATGGTGGCGCACACCTTTAATCCCAGCATTTGAGAGGCAGGCCAGCCTGGTCTACAGAGTGAGTTCCAGGACGGCCAGGGCTACACAGAGAAACCCTGTCTCAAAAAAATCAAAAAGAAAAAAGAAAAAGAAAAAAAAAAGAAATCCGCCTGCTTGCCTCTGCCTCCCAAGTGCTGGGACTAAAGGCATGCGCCACCACTGCCTAGCATCTGAGGCTTCTTGATATTTGATGACTTTAGCTTTTGTCATGTTGACACACAAGACAAGCTAGTACACTTATGTTGGGAAACCGTTCAAATGCTTTGTCTTAATTCAGCTCCCAAAGAGATTCCAAATACTGAGGGTCCCTGCTCCCAGCTGGCTTTGATTGGTAATGAAGAATTGCCATACAGCCAATGGCTGGGCAGGAAACAGAAGCAGGACTTTTGGATTGCACTGGTAAGGGACTGTGGGGGAGAGAGAGGAGACTTGCCATGACTGAGGGGCAGAGGTAGCAGAGTTAAGGCCTGTCAACATGTAAGAATCTGGGAATGTGGCCCTAGGAGCCACTCCCCCAATTGAGTCTAGGGTAGCAGAAATGAAATAAAGATTTTAAAAGGTGTTGTTAACTCAGGAATACTGTAGGGGAATGTGTGCTAGATGAGGACAGGTTTGGAAGGGCCCAGCCATTGAGCAAGTAAGGCATATCAAATATGCTGGTATGTGTGGGTGAGAGTGTCTGTCTGTCTTAGTCATTCGTGAATCCAGAGCTCTTGGGCAGATAGAGTGTGCACAACCAGCTGGGACCAAACTAGATTAACTATGTACTGCTATACCCTTAGAAAAATTCTCTT
The DNA here is from genome assembly GCA_019843815.1 of Montemys delectorum. Lineage (NCBI taxonomy): Eukaryota > Metazoa > Chordata > Mammalia > Rodentia > Muridae > Montemys > Montemys delectorum. The sequence continues at coordinate 28,788 of JADRCD010218597.1, forward strand.
TAACTCTTCTATGCCTTAATCTCTTCATCTATAAAGAGGGGTTTTTTGTTTTGTTTTTGTTTTTGCTTTTTGTTTTTTGTTTTTTCCAGTGCAGAGGATCAAGCCAAGTTCTGTGTTCTACTAAACACCTGCTATGTGTGATCTGCTATTAGGCTGTGTACCTAGTGCTAAAGTAGAGGTCTCATTAGTATACAAGTCATAGAGATACTATGGGAAGAGTTACTGACTTAGAATGGTGGTTGTACTTACAGTCTATTATTAATGAGATGTTAGCTAACTAATACTAGATGTACCTATTAGCTATTAATATTGTTTATATTAATTTAGGAGGTTATTGCTGTTTTGTTCAACCTGGTCTTGATAGTGATCCTTTCGTGTGAGCTCCCTTAGTGTCAGTGACTTTAGACACATGCACGCACTCCTGTCTCATTGCTACCACCAACACCCCCCCTTTAATTTTATTTTATTTTTAATTGTGTATGTGCACATGCCGTGAAGGCTAGATATGTCAGATCCCCTAGAACTGGAGGTGCAGGAGATTATCAGCCTCCTGTCCTAGGTTCTGAAAATAAAACTCAGGTCCTCATCCTCCTAACCATTTCTCTAGTTCATAGTTTAGCTTCTCAGTGAAAACTGTGGAAAGACAGAGCAACAAACATGTAGCTTGGTCTTTTAAGGACTTACTTTCTCATCATTATACCATAGAAAGAAATTGGACATGGCTAACACCAGTTTTATAGACAGATGAGTGGCTATACTGCTCTCAGAAATTCTGTCCTGCACTCAGAATACATCCATTTTTGTTGTATCCTTTTCTTGTCTATGCAGGTGATTTTCTACGATAGTGACTGGAACCCCACTGTAGACCAGCAGGCCATGGATCGGGCCCACCGCTTGGGGCAGACAAAGCAGGTCACTGTGTACCGACTTATCTGTAAAGGCACAATTGAGGAACGTATTCTGCAGAGAGCCAAGGAAAAGAGTGAGGTAAGCACTGGGAAGGAAGGGTGATCATGCTGGAGGGACAGAGAAAGCAGTCACAGTAACTGTACCAAAACTATTTAAGACTTGTATTTCATTAGGCATGACAAAACTAAAATTGTTCATGGTAAGCATCACAGCCTGTACATTAGCAGTCTTACTAGCTGCTCCTGTGCACACTGACACCAGGAAGGGCCTATGTTTGTCATGTTCAGCTTTGGAGGAGGAAGGGTGACATTTCAGAATCCACCTTGGTTTGTTCCAAAATCTCAAATTGTCCTTTCTTTGGGACAAATAGTGTGTAGGAGTCAGGTCAGTGAACAAGAACTAGTGATCCAAAGCCTCCCTTTGGAGCTGGTTCACAGGGATGATTCTGATGCTGATGCTGCTGTATGGGAAAGAACACATGGAGATGACATTTTAATCCACTTTGTGTAGATTCAGCGCATGGTGATTTCTGGTGGGAACTTCAAACCAGATACCTTGAAACCCAAAGAGGTGGTTAGCCTTCTTCTAGATGATGAAGAACTGGAAAAGAAACGTACGTACTCTGGCAGCCAAAGTTCTGCCCTCCCCAGATTTACAGAACGAGATAAGCATTGTGTACACCAAGACTAGTCTGTGTGTGTGTGTGTGTGTGTGTGTGTGTGTGTGTGTGTGTGTGTCTGTCTGTCTGTCTGTCTGTCTGTCTGTGTGTAGGACATTGTGGTTACCTTCCATTATATGAGTTCCAGGCTCAAATTCAGGTTGTCAGGCTTGACAGCAAATGCCTTTACTTACTGAGCCATCTCATTGGCTCAGAAAAAATATATATTTTTTTTTTTTTAAGATTTATTTGTTTATTATATGTAAGTACACTGTAAGTGGTCTTCAGACACACCAGAAGAGGGCATCTGATCTCATTACACATGGTTGTGAGCCACCATGTGGTTGCTGGGATTTGAACTCAGGACCTCCAGAAGAGCAGTCGGTGCTCTTAACCACTGAGCCATCTCTCCAGCACCCCCAGAAAAATATTTTATATGCAATTTCAACAACAAGCTTAAAGACCCTTTGCCTAGGGTTGTAGATTCTGAGAAGGTTGAGTTTCAGATTTACCCTGAGTTCTTATGAGTGAGTCCTCACCTCCATATCTAAAACTAAGCTCTTTCCAAGCAGAGAAGCCAGGACTGAGCCTCAAAGCTCAGGGACACCAGTGACTGCTGTTCCGAATTTAGGAAAATGAGGCTTTGTTTTGTTTTGGGTTTTGGGATTTTTTTGTTTGTTTGTTTGTTTGGGTTTTGCTTTGTTTTGTTTTTTCTGAGACAGAATTTTCTTATGTATCCTTCATTGGCTCTTCTGGAACTAGCTCTGTAAACCAGGTTGGCCTCGAACTTCCGAAATCTGCCTAACTTTGCCTCTTATTTTTTTTTTTAAAGATTTATTTTATATATTTTATGTGTATGAGTACACTGTGGCTGTACAGATGTCCATGAGCCATCATGTGTGTGGCTGCTGTTGAACTCAGGACCTCTGCCAGCCCTGCTCCCTCCGGTCCCCCTCGCTCCAGCGTAATTCACGGCAGCTGTCTTAAGACCCACCAGAAGAGGGCGTCTGAACTCATTACGGGTGGTGGCGAGCCACCATGTGGTTGCTGGGATCCGAACTCAGGATCTTTGGAAGAGCAATCAGTGTTCTTACTCACTGAGCCATCTCTCCAGCCTCTTGATCCTGGGAATTTAAAGCGTGTACCCAGTCCAATATTTTTCTTAAATAATAGTTTTTCTTAAACAAAAATTATACCTTGGGAACCGCTAGAGGATATAGCCTTAAATTTCAGAGCATAAAATTATGATTCCTACATTTTCTTGATAGTGAGACTGCGGCAGGAAGAAAAACGGCAGCAGGAGGAAAGCAACCGAGTGAAAGAACGCAAACGCAAGCGGGAGAAGTACGCAGAAAAGGTATCTCCTGCAGAAAAGGTTGTATGGGCATGCAGGCCCTGTAATAAGTTTTAGAAGCACAAAAAGCCTTTGGGTGGCATACATGTATGTACACATACACACATATTTGTGTATACATAGTAAACCACAGCTTGCATGTGCAGATCCGAGGACAACTCGTGAAAGTTGGTTTTTTTCCCTCTATCATGAAAATTCTGGAGATTAAAATCAGGTCCTCCAGATTGGCAGGCAACCACTCTTTTCTGCTGAGCTATCTCATTCTGTGTGTTATTTGAAACAGTTCTGTGCTAGTAGACATTTGATGAGGTAAAAAACATCAAATGTAGAGCTCTACTTCCTTCTCACACATGCTAGTGTTGGTCACAGTTGGACTGGACAATCGGTGATAACTGATAGCTAAGGAGATAATGTTACTTTCATAATTAGCTTTTATAGAACTTTGTTTATGTGGTTTGGGTCAGGGTTTTTCTATGTATCCTGGCTTCCCTGGAACTCACTGTGTAGACTAGGCTGGCCTGGAACTCAAAATATCCTCCTGCTTCTGACTCAGGAGTGTCTGACTTCTTTCATAGACTCTTTTAAAAGGACTTGGGCAAACGTGATGAGACCCACCTTTAATCCCAGCATTTGGGAAGCAGAGTCGGGCAGATCTGAGTTCCAAGACAGTCTTGGCTCCATAATGAGACTGTCTCCGAAAAAGAAAACAGGCTGGGGTTGGACCCCTTTGGTCATAGGCCTTTGATGGCTGGCAGCCTAGAGCTGGCTGGTCTGTTTGAGCCCCTTTTTGTGAAGAGCTAGTTTTAGTCTGGGGATACTTTGTACTCACTTCTTTTATAGACTTGAAAATCCTAAAAATGAAACACAGAGTCCTCCTGGTTTGGGCTGCCATTTCTGCCCCTTCCCTGGCAGGCCCCTTTTTCTCACTCTGTTCTCATATCTAACCAATTACTTGCCACTACTTAAAATAAAAGTAGCTTTAACATACAGAAACAATATCCAAGTTTGGGGGTTTAGTTTAGTGTTAAAGGACTAGGGTGTCATCCTTTAAAGTGGATCGCTGAGGGATGGGAGAAGGGAGGACAGAGGCCTGTCAAAGAGTAAAAGGTAGCTTTCTCACATAGGCCGGTGCAGAAATTAATGGCTCTTTTGTGTGAGTGTTTGTGTACACATGCCACAGTAGGTATGGGAAGTTCAGAGGACAACTGTATAGAATTGGTTCTCTCCTTCTGCCTTTATATGGACTCTGGGATCGAACTGGCATCATCCAGCTTAGGTGGCAGCCACCAGTTCCCATTGAGCCAATCCACCTATTCAAGATTAACAGTTTAGAATAGAAAGTACACAATGATAACACAAACTACGTATAATTTACATACTTAACCCTGCAATAGATGTATACAACATGGCTCTGTCTCAAACAGTCAGTGAGATGGCTCAGAAGGTAAAGGCACTTGATGCCTAGCCTGATGACCTGAGTTTGAGCCCAGGAATTTATGTGGTGGAAAGTAAGAACCAATTCCCACACGCTATCTTCTGACTTCCATGTGAATGCAGTACGTGCATATGCACACATACAGTCAGTCAGTCAGTGAACGAGCCAGCCTAGAAACGGGCTATCGGGAGAGAGGGTGCTCCTTCCTCCTCCTCTGTAAGTTTTCAATTCCTTTAAGATTCAGGGCTTGAGAAGTGGCTCAGTAGTGGAGCACTTTCCCAGATTGTGAGAGGCCCTTAGTTGAGTCCTCAGTACATACATAACCTATACATACAAAAAATTAATTGAGCCAGCATAGATGCTGTCAGGAAGATGGAGAAAATTTGAGGTCAGCCTAAGCTATAGAGCAAGGCCCTGTCTCAAGCCAGTTGTGGGGTGTGTGCTCAGGCTTAGGCAGACCGACAAGGCCACACCAGGAACCATAACAAGTACCAGGCTACTCAGAGCCATATAGTAAGACTCTGCCTATAATTGTTTTATTTGTTAATCTCACTTTTCTCTTTGGGGCAAATGCTCATGTTTTTATGGATTTTCTGACCTTTGTATCCCCAGAAGAAAAAGGAAGATGAGTTGGATGGGAAGAGGAGAAAAGAGGGTGTGAACCTCGTGATCCCGTTTGTTCCTTCTGCTGACAACTCCAACCTCTCCGCTGATGGGGATGATTCCTTCATCAGTGTAGACTCAGCCATGCCCAGCCCTTTCAGTGAGGTAATCCTCCTCCTCCTGCGTTCTACAGCACCGCAGTGGGACTGCACTCTGATCTTGTGGCAGGGACACAGTGCTGGGCAGTACTCAATTCTAGCCTGTGGAAAAGGTTGCACAAGGACAAACTAACTCTCAGAACCCAAGGCAGGATCAACACTGAAGGCAGACGGGAGAGAGAAATACATACATGTCCCCAAAGCAGTCTCACTTGAGCATGAGGGTTGTAGCCAGTGAAGTTATTAGTAATCTCAGCCCTTCTGCTTCCAGATTTCAATCAGTAGTGAACTGCACACTGGCTCCATTCCCCCTGATGAGAGCAGCAGTGACATGTTAGTCATCGTGGATGACCCAGCCTCCTCAGCGCCTCAGTCTAGAGCTACCAACTCTCCTGCTTCAATAACAGGCTCTGTGTCAGACACTGTGAATGGTAAGTGATGCTGCTCTCTCATACAGCATCGGCCTACTCCATTACTTAACAGCAAGCCTTCCTTTGGTGTTAAGTGAGCTCTGCTTCCTTTTAGGATAAGGGATTGTTCTCTTTTAATTACTTTTTTGTTCTGTTTTGGATATTTTTGTTGTTGTTTTGTTTGTTTGTTTTTCAAGACAGGGTCTTTGACATAGTGCTGGCATTTGCTGTGTAGACCAGGGTGTCCTTTAACTTGATAAGAGATCCACCTGTCTCTGATTTCCACATTCTTGGATTAAAGGCATATACCACCACATCTGGCACATTTTTATTTATTGTGTATGTGCACACAACGTGGAGGTCAAAGGAATACAAGAATTGGTTCTCTCCTTCCACCATTGTGGTCCCAGGGATTGAATCCACCTGTCAGGCAGGGTATCAACAGCTTTTTACCTGCCTAACCATCGTGAACCCAGATACCAGAATTTAATTCTTTTTCCCAAGAGTAGAATATACCAAAAGATTTAAATTTTTTAATAGTCTTTCTAGGCAAAAGGAATAAGTAATGTTTAGGAGAAGCAAAATAAGAACTTTATGAAGTTTTTTTGTTTTGTTTTGTTTTTTGTTTTCTACTTATTCTGTCTTTAGTATTTCACCTTTATTTTTACTAGTTTTTTTTTAACTCTTTACATATTGAGTATATGTGTGTTTCTATGTGTATGTGTGTATTCAAGTGTATTAATGTGTGAGGTACATGCATAGGCATGTAGAGACCAAAGGTTGAAATAGATGTCTTTCTTGATTGGTATGTATGCACGTTTGGGGTGTGTATATTTGTATGGAGGCCAGAGGTTTACATCAGATGTCTTCTGTCACTGACCCTGAAACTCACTGTTTGAGCTAAACTGGCTGGCCAGCAAGCCCCAGGGACCCACTTTTGTCTACCTCCCCATCTCTATCCACAGGCTGCCCGCTGTCACAGGCTGGAGACCCAGGCTCAGGGCTCATGCCCCCATGGCAGGCACTTTTCTCCAGTAGAGCCAGCTCCCCAAACCCTGTATTTTGCTAATTTTTAATTAAATTAGCTTTGAGGGCATTTATTTTTTGTTGTTTTATGAGGCCTAATGTTACTACTACTGCTTCTTGATGAACCTTAATTTTAAAGCCTAAAAATAGGACTGACCATAGTGCTCTGAAGAGAATAGGTAGAAAGATCTAGAAGTCAAGGCCAACCTTTGGCTATAAAATGAGACCCTGTCTCAAATTTTAAATTTAAAACAAAAACCAACCTTAGCCATAAGATTAGATGTGTGGTTCAGTAGTAGAGTACTTGTCTAGCATGCGCTAAATCCAAGGCCTGGGTTCAGTGCCCAGAGGTTTGGTTTGGTTTGGTTTGGTTTGGTTTGGTTTGGTTTAAGTAGAAATAGAGCTTGGTTGTTTAAGGCAGGAACACTTTCATTTCTGTAGCCAGTCTTGTAGTTCATTTAGTAAGGGGCTAGAACAAAAAATAATAACCATAGTGGAGCCACTCCTTAAAAGGAAAGACAGTTGGAAGAGCATAGCTGTGTTAAAAGACAGGCCCAAATGTCCTCGGATCTCAGTGAGCCTGGCACCATATCCTGTGTCTATAGTCCCAGAACTCAGAATATCAGTCTGAGATTGGATGGTTACTTGATCAGGAGTTTTTTTAAAAAGGCCAGCCTGAACAACATTAGGAAACATTGTCTCAAACAAAAGAGGATCCCTTGAGAGCCAGTATTCCATATCAGGAGGTACTTGTTAACATTTTAAGAGATTTATTTTTTTCCCTCTTGGATATTTGTTCCCACAGGAATTTCCATTCAGGAAGTGCCAGCTGCAGGACGTGGTCACTCAGCTCGAAGCCGAGGCCGCCCTAAGGGTTCAGGAAGCACAGCCAAAGGAGCAGGCAAAGGCCGAAGCCGCAAGTCTACTGCAGGCAGTGCTGCTGCGATGGCAGGAGCCAAAGCAGGGGCTGCAGCAGCTTCTGCAGCTGCTTATGCTGCATACGGGTACAATGTGTCTAAAGGTTGGTGCAGAGTGTGCTCAGGGACTGTCTGAGAATCTGTTGAACATCCTACAAGGCAGAGTGTGCAGGACACTCCAAGCCAAAACCCAGAGACCAGCTTAGGACTCCTGATAAATAGCTATCTAGGAAGTAGAAGTAGCTATGGCCAGAGTGAACACAAGGAGGAGTTGCACTTGAAACATCCAGTTTTCCTGCCTCTCCCCATTTAATTCTGCTTGGTTATTGTTTTTTGTTTTGTTTGTTTTTCTGAGACATTTTATTTTTCAGTAATCCAAACAAGGATAGTTAACATTCACCCAGCTATCTGAGCCATTGCCTCAGGCAGTGCACCCTTAAGTGTGCATAGGAGTAGAGCTGGTAGAGAATGTGTGCCCTTGAATGTAACAAGCTAGAAGAAGAGAAGTGTGTCATGGAGTGGTTTGGTTTTGGTTTTGGTTTTGGTTTGTTTTGGTTTTGGTGTTTTCGAGACAGGGTTTCTCTGTGTAGCCCTGCTGTCCTGGAAACTCACTCTGTAAACCAGGCTGGCCTTAAACTCAGAAATCCTCCTGCCTCTGCCTCCCAAGTGCTGGGACTAAAGGCGTGCGCCACCACTGCCCGGCCCATGGAGTGGTTTATAAGCAGTATACAGATAATGGAAAGAGGCAAGCTTACTTGTGATTATAGGTCAAAAGCAGGGGAACCATAGACCTGCTATAAGGACTGTGGGGTATCATTCCGAATGGAGAAGATTGGAATTGTGTGGGAGAAAGGATTCAGACAAATGCAAGAGTTGACACTCACCATGGCATATTGAGGTTCACTGAGCGGATCAACATGTTACACTGAGAAGGAGCAATGAAAGTCATGAATGTGAAGGGACTGTTGACAGTTGGAGAGAAGTAGCTGTTGACTGAGATGGAGACCTGGAAAGGATGATTGAAGTGAGAATGCAGGCCACCCAAGTGTAATAATAAAACTCACACAGAGCTACCTCCCCTCCTCTGTGCAAAGTCTAGCCTCAGTAGAGGATAGCACACACTCATAATCCCAGCACCCAGGAGGCAGGTTCTAGACCAGCAGCCAGAGTTACCCTGCTACAAACAAAAATCTCAGGTGGGCTTAGCATAGCTCATAAGTTTTGGGAGGGGAGCTTGTTTGTTAATTCTTTTTCATTTTTATTTCATGTGTATTGGTGTTTTCCCTGCATGTATGTCTGTGTAAGAGTGTAGGAGCCTCTGGAACTGGAGTTAAAGAGAGCCATGAGCTACCATGTGGATGCTGGGAATTGAACCTGGGTCTCCTGGAAGAGCAACCAGCAGCTCTTAACTGTCAAGTCATCTCTCCAGCCCTTGTTTGTTAAGCTTTACAATAAAATTTAATGTATCTGAGGCTAGCTTTGTATTCATGACGCAGACAGTGGTGACCTTGAACTTCTGATGGCTAATAGAATTGTTAGAGCAGGGAAATGCATACTTGTATAGAAAGTACTTGGCCTATTGTGAGTGCTTAGTAAAAGTTGATTCACTTCTCCTTTCTCCCATTGCAGGAGTCTCTGCTTTCATTATTGATTCATTAAGGAAATAAGTACAGTAGCCTTCCCTGATGTTTCTTAGCCCTTTGCTAGCTCATTTGTGTCCTTGGACAACAGTAGTTACTCCAGTAATCAAAGCTGCTATGCCAGGGCTCTACTCATGGGTGAGGTAATGTGATACACAGCAGAGAAGCAGGTAGGAGGGGTATAGGAAGCAAGGAAGTAGACTGGCCAGAGACTGATAGCTAGGAATGAAAAGTGAGAAGGGCTGATCCAGAAGTGCCTGCAGCCCCATGGTATATGAGCAGAGATGTCTACCTAACAAGTAACACAGAAGAAACACATCAGCCACGCTGGTGTGCATCCCAGAACGTGGTAGCAGCAGGCAGAAGAGTTTCAGGTAATCCTCTGCTACATAGTAATATTGACAAAACCAGCTTGGGCTACTGATAAAAAGAAAAGCAAACAGACAGAACAAATATGCAGACAGGGCTGGAGAGGGGGCTCAGCAGGTAAGAGCACCAACTGCTCTGCCAGAGGTCCTGAGTTGAAATCCCAGCAAACACATGGTGGCTCACAACCATCTGTAATGGGGTCTGATGCCCTCTTCTGGTGTGTCTGAAGGTAGCTACAGTGTACTTATATATAATAAATAAATAAATCTTTAAAAATAAAGGAAAATTCACTACTGTCCAGGGAACTATACCAAAGATGAGGTTTGCCCAAGTCCTTGATGTGACAGAACTTGGAAAATAGAGGTAGCCTTGGCCAGTGCACTAGAAAGACTGGGCTACCTTGTGTCCCTTGGCCAGACTTGAAGAGTGGTGGCTTCTGTGAAATGAAGAAGGAAGCAGCAGCCAGGCCGTGGTGGCTCATGCCTTTAATCCCAGCACTCAGGAGGCAGACACAGTCAGATCCTTGTGAATTCAGGACCAGCCTGGTCTCCAGAGTGAATTCCAGGACAGTCATCTCTATGTAAAGATGATACTATCTCAACAACAGCATGGTGAGCTAGAGCTCTCATGTGCAACCCAGGCCATCCACACCAGACATGTGCCCTCTCCAGAGCCTGAAGAGTCTGTCTTCCACTCTGGGTGGGGTAGTGTAGGTGGGGCTGAGTGCATGTTATTATCTCAACATACCTACCAAACATCCTACCAAAAAGCAATTAACAGGAAAAATAAGCCAATACACCTCAGAGATGTTGGCAAGGAGCAACAGACAGAGGAATTCCCACCCCTTTCCTCCAGCCCAGACTTAGACTAGTAACTTCAGACTCCCAAGGCTGACAGCTGGTGCTAAGTGTCGTTGTATTTTTCTCCATCCTGACAGGAATCTCCGCAAGCAGTCCTCTGCAGACATCCATTGTCCGACCTGCTGGCCTTGCAGACTTTGGACCTTCAAGCGCCTCTTCTCCCTTAAGTTCCCCTCTGAACAAAGGAAATAATATTCCTGGGACTCCTAAAAGCCTCCACATGACCAGCAGCCTAGCCTCAGACTCCTTGATCCGGAAACAGGGCAAAGGCACCAACCCCTCTGGAGGACGGTAACCATGGTAACCCTCTCTGCCCTCTAGCTTCCTTCAACCAAACCAGGGGCTACAGTCCTGGGCCATAGGTGGTCTTTGGATGGCTTGCCCAATGTGGCATCTTGCATCCTATTTGGAGAGTGGAAAGGACCAGTTGTAGCAGGAGAGGACAGGCAGGTGGTTGGTGTGAGCACTTTTATCACCTGTTTCCAAAGGAATATCCTGGATTCGGCCCTGCAAGCAGCATCCTAGATGTACTCTGCAGCCGTACTCTGAACCTCTTTCTGGGGAAGGGCCTGACATAGACCCCTTTTATAGATGTTCAGGCACACTGTCTCCATCCCCATCCCACTCTTCAGCTCTGACCATGTCCCTCATGAAGGCTCCATGGGTGCTGTGAAGAGCCTTCCATAGTGGAGATTTCTAAAGGTTACGGTTTCCTGCAGGGCTAGGAAGGGAGGAAGTGGTTCCCTGGTACCCATAGTCTGGGAGTGCTCCTGGGTCTCTAAACCCTATTTGCCACAGTGTCATCACTGAAGAACGCAATGAATGCCAGAGAAGATGGTGACTGTAAGGATGACAGAGGCTGGAACAAGCAGAGCCACAGGCAGTTTTCCCAGCATTTCCTCCACTGTCCAACACGGTTCACACCAGGGAAGCTTTAGGTCCCACCAGCAACAGTAGCAGCAGCTCCCACTCAAGGGACTTCCCAGAAGCCAGTAAAGAGACCAGGAACCACCTCAGTCAGCAGGACATCCTCTCCACCCTCTTGCAGATGCCCCTTTGCCCATCCTGAATGCACAGCCTCCCTGGCTTTGCCCTTCAGCCCCTGCTTGGCTGTATGCACTGTCTGTATTGCACTGAGAAGGAAGGGGACAGCAGGAGTGAGATGGGGAGGGAGCTAGCTCAGCACCACCCCTCCCAGCCCTGCCCCACTCGCCTGAGCTTGCTGCCCTCTGAGAGGAGAAAAGGGCGGTTGGTAGGGCTTTCCACCTGATGTCCCTGGTGGAACAGGTGCTTCTGGGTGGGCCAGCCTCTAATTTGCACACCTGAAATCGCGGAATTGAGTTTAGATAGATTGATTTTTTAAACACTTTTTTTTTTTTTTTTTGGAGTAGGTGTAGGGGAATCATTTAATTTAAATCATAAAGATTCCCCTACCCAAACCCTGACTCCTGTGTACAGATGCTCTTTAGAGGGAATCAGAAAAATGCCAAGCCTTTTTTTCTCTTTGAATGTGCTGTCTATTTTTATAACTGAACTTGTACATATGTATAAAGAGAGACACAGCTTTCTTTTACTAACTGGATAAAAAAAATCTTAAATAAAATGGAGTGAGATAATTTTATGTAAATCAGAGTGTCTGTGGTCTTTGCAGCTGCCTTTGTACTTTGCACGTAGTACCCTTGGATATTTGTCAAAACAATGCAGAGTCCTAACTTCTCCTGTGACCAAAGAGGACTATACTGGGACAAGGAGTGTACAGTGGGTGTGTGCTCAGGGGGACAAGGAGTGTGCTTGGGGAGGGGGGCTGCTCAGGTGCAGTGTTAATTGAACTTGGGGATTTGTCTCCACTCTTCAAAAGAGGATTGACCAAGTTCCTGGCATGCAGTATCGGCCCCGAGGATGAAGGTTCCTTATGGTTCAGGCACAGCATGACTGGCCTGGACCAGGCAGAGTTAGATAGTGGTAATCTGAATACTTGTAAGAAGCATGAAAGAAAACAGTAAAGTGAGTTCCTAAGAATTCCAGATGTTCTTATTTTTGACAGCTGCCTGATCAGTTGAGAAAAGGGTACTAGGTACCAGCCTAGACTGGCAGTCACTATTCTGTGATTGAACTTAAAATACTCACATGTTCTTTGATCACCTTTGAGCACTCCCTAGCCTGGATTCACCCTGTACACGTTGATGGAGACAGACTGGCCACTGAACAGCTGCAATTCCGTTGCTAAAGACAGACCTTCATTTTCTTTTTTCTTTGTTTTTTGGTTTTTCAAGACAGGGTTTCTCTGTATAGCCCTGGCTGTCCTGGAACTCACTCTGTAGACCTGGTTGGCCTCGAACTCAGAAATCCACCTGCCTCTGCCTCCCAAGTGCTGGGATTAAAGACGTGCACCACCACCGCCTGGCTCAGACCTTCATTTTCAAGTAGTACTATTGGTGGCCTGGGTCCTGTTTTTCTTGGTGGTAAACATGACCAGTGCCTCACACTGGCACAAGGTTCCCAATTAACTATACCCTGCACTGTCCCTGCTATAGCTTCTGTAACCTAGTGAGTCAGCTGTCCCGTTAGACTGAGGACCATCTAGTTTCCATCCCAATAAAGCCACCAGTGCATTCCTCTTTGTCTGAGATCCACAGTGGCTACCTGTCTGTGGACCTAAGAGCTGAGATCCTGAGTTCTGGATCAGTCTCTTAACTGTAAACATACTATAGTATTCCTGTTCAGTGTTTGAGCTGTCTCATAGCTTCAGTTCTCTCACCTGCTTCCTTTTCCAGGTTAGAGTATTGTTATCGTCCAGTAAAAGGCTTTGAACACAAGTGTCTCCTACCCCATCTACCCACTCTCAAAACATGTCTAGTTTTCTATATAAAAGAACAGCCCAGCTTTGGGGTATTTTTGTTGTTGAAAAAACAAAAGATGCATGCCTTTAATCCCATTATTCAAGAGGCAAAGCAGATGGATCTCTGAGTTTTAGGCCAGCCTGATCTACAAAGTGAGTTCCAGGACAAACAGGGCTACAAGTCTTAAAAACTTAAATAAACAAACAAACAAAACATGTCTGGAGAGAATTCCAGGTGGGCTAAAAGATGCATTTCTCAGCAAGCCTCAGAGCCCAGTCCAAGATAGAGCCATGAGTTGGATCTGTAAAGCAGGCCTCTTGGTCAGTGTCAAGGCCACATAAATGGATGTTGTTTGTTTGGTTGGTTGGTTGGTTGGTTGGTTGGTTGGTTGGTTGGTTAGGTTTTTGTTTTTGTTTTTGTTTTGTTTTTGTTTTCGTAGTCCTGGCTGTCTTGGAACTCACTCTGTAGACTAGGCTGGCCTCAAACTCAGAAATCCACCTGCGTCTGCCTTCCAAGTGCTGGGATTAAAGGCATACGCCACTACTGCTTGGCCACATAAATGGATTTTAAGGTCATGGGTCTGAATATTCAGCCTGGGAGACCAGGTCTGTGCTGCACTTGTTTTGACCGGCTCTCCCTAGGGCTTTATTGAAACTTCCCAGACTGGCTTATGCCCAGGTTGTTGGGCTGGGCACAGTATGTGGGCCATGCAGACTGAGCAATTAACTGGGTGTGTCTTGCACACAAGCCTTGGTGTTTGCAGGTATGTGTCCATCCACAGAGCTTCACTGGTGGCTTTCACGTGAGATATTTGCACCAGGCCATCTCAGTTCTTTAAATGTGTAATTGAAAACCTACTAGATTCTTTGGATCTGAAGAGTTTTACTGATGTTCACTTTGCTTTTAATGCTAAGGAAGGATTTTGCAGGAAGAGTTTAGCCATTGAGTAGAAAAAGCAATTGAAACCTGAGTCACATCATGAGATCTTAGTTACACTATTATCTTGTTGTTGTTTCGGTTTCACTTTGGTTTTTGTTTTGGTTTTGTCTTTTTGGTAAGAGGCTTGGGTACCTCAAGTTCACCTCAAACTCACTATGTAGAAATACTGGCCTTGAAATCCTGATTTTTC
>JADRCD010218598.1:0-11865 GCA_019843815.1 Montemys delectorum
AACAAAGGGGACAAGCCATCAGCTTTTTTGGTAGGGATACTATTAGTATTGCCACCAACCTGGGTTATTTGTGGTTTCACGTACTGCATGATTTACCAACAATTTCATTAGATGTAACCCAATCCTAAGACTTCAAGTTTCATTTGATGATTAGAGATGTTCAATTTGAGCTCTGTCTGCCACATCATTTGGATTTCTTGTTTAGATTGTCTTCATGTGTACATATTTTATGGACCTTTTATTGTATTAAGTTTCCATATTACTCCTCAAATTACAATTAACGTTAGCACTCTTTTCACATATTGTCTCCTTATCACTTTGTATCCTTCACTTCTGCCACTTTGTCATCTTGTTCCAGCACACCATTCCTATCTATCCATAACTGTCAATTCTATTTCCCTTTTATGCAGAGATCTATCTGTTCTAGGGCACTTCCCAAGACACTTATTCTTATCTTACTTCTGTGGTTCTACAAATTGTAGCTTGGTTAGCAGTCACTGTCATGCTGTTTTTTACTTTTGGTCCTGATCTCCAAATGTTTCATACTTGGAAGCCTTTTCATATTTTTCAACTTGGGGATATTAGACTCATGGAAAATTTCTTATGAATCATTTACACCTTCTCCAAAGGAGTCTAAGATTCCCCAGAAGAGTCCTCCATATATGACCCCTCCAAATTTATGGAGGCAGCCTCAGCTGGCTCTCCATGAAGGCCTTCTTTATGACCTGGAGGTTATGACTCAAGTAAAGATGCTTTATGAGTCTCTGAATCCAAGATGCTTTTGGAACATCTGCCCTTCTCCTTACTTAGGGACAAGATAATCAGAACAAAATAAACTTTAAAAGGTAAGCAAAGTTCAGTGAGCTAGAGAAGTTGGCAACAGATCAGATTAAAAGCTTCTTCTTACTCTATATTCAAGCAATTACAGGGTATATAACATTGAGTGTCATATATGATATGTAGTTCTAGGAAGAGATACAGAAACAAAGTTAGATTGGTAGGAGTTACCCTCGCTCTACACAAGGACTTATATTGATGGACAAAGAATGATGTGCATAAATGATAAAGGAATGAAGTATTACAATGTCCCATTCTTAAAAATACTAGCTCAATCAGGGCCACAATGGTGTCATATGACTAAGGAACAAAATAATAACAAGATTACACATATAAAATAAATTCTACAAAGACGTAAACATTGTTTTATGGCAGAAACTGAGTTATTGCAGGAGCTGTTGTCTGAAGATTTTTCTTGGGCTAAATGACAATTGGTACTTTGATCATTCAGAGTTAACAATGACAATGCTTACAGCATACATACATACACACACATGCACACACACACACACACACACACATATATATATGCGTGTAAATGTGTGTACATATATGTATACACTTATATATGTATATATATATGTATATATGTATATATGTATATATACATGTACATATATACATATACATATACATATATATGCATATATACATATATATATATGCACACATACATATATAAACATAAACACAATCTGGTGATACCATTTTGTTGTTTATGTGCATATGATGTTAGAGCTGAACATTTTGTATGTGTATTCAGTAAAGTGGATACTGAAAAATCATTTTGAATATAATTATTACTCAGTCAAATTAAATAATATTTATTATATCATTATTTTCCAAGATGGAAAAAAATTGGTAGTAGAGATTTAAAAAAAGAATGCTGAGCTTTTCTGGAGGAGGATTAAATATGATATACAAATAGATGCCCTGAATGAGGCAGAAAGTTTTATGTCATAATTAAATAGTTTTAAAAAGTCACTCATTGAGTATGGATTTTGGAGTATTTCTAATTTGTATGACTTCAGGTAACAAACTTGTCATTTAATAAACTTTTTGAATGTAATTTAATAACATAAGTTAACTTTGACCAATTTTGAGTCCTAAATGTACAAAAAATTGTACCAAGGCTTTTTATTTGCTACGTATGGTTATTACTTTTCTGTTACTTAATTACTAGATATTTAAGTTTTTAGTTTAATGTAAAGCCATCTTTTCTCATAATTATAAAGGAATATTCTTGCAAGGAAAATTACTAATCAGAGATTTTTTCCTCCATAAAACTTAATTATTGTGATTTTTGCCTTTAAACCAATGGCTTGCTTTCATATATTTATTTAGCACCCTAGATTATAATATCAATATTCTTTCAAAAATGAACATTTTAAAATGGGAATGGTGACATGTAATTTTAGCACAATAAATGCATGAGAAGAATAATAACTTCCATGCTACTAATTTTGACTCTACTATTTTTGCCCTCCACTGTGTAAGCTTTCATTGCTAGCTGGGAATTGAATTTCTTTCATTGTTCAGGAAACCTGCAGTTCTAATAGTAGCATATTAATTTTACTTGTTCAATCTGATTTATACGTTGTTTTAAAGGATATAAACATTCTGATTCTCCTCTCCTGTGCTTTCTGAACAAAAATGGCACTATAGATATGGCCCCAAAGATTTGAAACCCTATAAATTGAATGTATCTGCTTATTCCCCCACACAGAAGTCTGAAAGTTCCTTTAAATTATGAATATATATCTATTGAGAGTATAAGTACAACTACATGTGTATACTGTATATATGGGTGTGTGTTTACATTTAGAAATATAAATATAGTTATACATATGAAACTTCATCATTAGTTTCATTTATGTGAACATTTATTTTTTATTGAGGTTTCCAGAGCAAGGTATTGGCATCCATTAATGTTACAGAAAAAGTTTTAAATGTTTGAGATAATCATTAATTTAATCTTATAGTATGTAGACAATGTCTAAAGAGCAAATGTATTTCTGCATGAATTTTTATTGTTTTTTTTTTTTTCATACTCATCCCAGGAGCAGAAAAATATTCAGGCCCATGGGAATTTAACAATAGTTTCTGCCAGGCACAATGCTCAGAGAGATGGCAAAGCCTTTCTTTGGTCTTAGAATAAATGATACCAGTACTTAGAACATATTTAATGCTCAGTGTATTTGGTAACTTTATGAAACCAGTCTACTATTATGAAGTTCTTTTTCCAGCAGTCTCTTCATTCCATGTCTTCACTCTGAATTCTTTAAAGTCTAACCATGACAAAAGTTTTGCTGATATTTTTCTACAAATTAAGACCAGTTCTACATACATGATAGTTTTTACTGAAATATTCTCAATTATCTTTTAAAAAAATCTGTATATCATTTTCACTGTTTAAATATAGCAGCATTTCCTTCAGAAGAGTTCCTCATTGCTTGTGTCCAGAATGTGCTTTTAAGACACCATCTGTCACTCTGGAGATGAATCTTTATGCAAAATTATTTAATTATTCTTTATTTGTAAATATTTCTATAATAGAATATCTGATACATATGTAAACTGTGTATTGATAAGCTCAGGGATTTCCATTTCCAAAACAAATAGACTTTTTAAACCTGGTAATTATTTTCAGGATATTGCATCTTGGAGAAAAAAAAAATATTGAGATGATTTGATGACTATTATGCTCTGCAAGAATAACAGTGAGTAGATGGCCACCACTCAAATACATTTTACATGATTTTTTTTAAGTTTTAAGAGAGTAAGCCATGCACAAATTGCCAACAAAGCTATCCTCAGACAGGTAACTTAAAAATGACTAATTATCTAAATACTAGGATTCAGGACCTTTGGTTTAAGCAATATTATAAAAAGAAATATTTGATCATATAATGCCTAATTTAGAAATGCCATTTGTACTTTCACTGTTTGTATATTTATATGAAATAAGTTAAAGAATGCTATTTCAATTTTAATAGAATTTTATACCGTGGAAAACAAGTAAAGGAGGCATGTTTGTGCTTCTGTAACAGCATTTACATTTCCAGAATTTGAATATAACTTAAGAAATTGCCATTTAAAATAAAGTGATCTCATGGATTAGCGTACTTCAAAAGTTTATCAAGTCATATCAATAATCATTTGCAAATGTACAGATTTTTTTCTCTTAATCTATAAATATATCTGTTTAGATATGGTCATGCAATGAACGGTTTTTAGACTTAGGGAAAGCTACAAATTTCCAACAAGTGTTGCATCATGTTAATGTTTTATACTGCTTTATGAGATGGAAAGAGCTCTGCTGTTTCCCAGCTGTGAGACTGCCATGCAGCTGGATAACAGACCTCCTTGTGGTCTGATCTGCTCCTGCTGAGTGAGCTGATTGACTACTTCCTTGAAGACAGCTTAGTGTTGATCACAACTTAGACTACAGTGTCATTAATTCTTGTGATAATTTGATTTCATTATGACTTTGTGTCAGGCTTTGGGAAAATCTCTGTAGAATTGTTATAAAGAGAGTTAAATGAAGGATGACAAAAATATCCACAGGCAGTTTTGTTGTGTGACTATCTTCAGAACTCAATGGAAAATTATATCATTTTCAGTGAGTAAACATTATTTTTTCAAATTGAGTTATTCCAAGACTTATAACTTATCTTGAGCAAACAAGATCACATCTGTATATATGTGATCTAACTTGGCATTCAATTCAAAAGGTATAAATTACATTACGGTTCATTGTCTGCTTCAATGTTACTGATGAAGCAAACAAATATTTGTGTTAGATTATTGTTGAAGAAGATTACGTATATTTTACTACAAAGATAAAACATTTTTCCCTTTATTTTATTTGGAAGTGAATGTAATGACAAAGTTTCATTTCCTAATTTATGAAACATTTTTCCCTTTATTTTATTTGGAAGTGAATGTAATGACAAAGTTTCATTTCTTATTTTAATGCTGTAAAATGGGAAATGCAGAAAAGAAAGTTTAAACCAAACATTAAAACATTTTCCATATTTGTTTTCTAATTATCCTTTAATAATTAGGTAATTTTAATAAGTTAAAGCTCAGCCTAGGTCTTTTATTAGTTTCAGTTTCTCTGTTATTTCTCTTCCATTTATCCATCAAAGATTTTATTTACATACCATTGAAAATCGAGTAATTATAGTGTAAGAATGATTTCTCCATTTGTAAATATATTCATGCACACTATATTTATAATTCTATTTCTAAACAAGTGCGATGAAATTAAAAAATAAAAGTGATGACTATCAGCAACAAGCTAGATATTCATAATGTTAAAAATGAGATATAGATTCATTCTTAATGGATCTAAATGAAAAATTACTTAGATTCTTTAAGCCACAATTTAGATGTATTTAAAGAGGTATATCATACAGTAAGGAGTAAAGTGTCTTGAAATTCTATGTAAAGATTATCTATTTTTTTATTTTACATTTGTAATTTGCTTTTACTCATAGATCTTTTTTATTATTAATGGTAATAAAGGCTAAAGCCCTAAGTTTTGTGATCAGCTTCAATTATATTATATTATCTACACATAGAAAAATGTTCTACAAAGTATTAAGGAAATTTTCACACTCTCTAAGGACAGTGAATACATGTATATTTTTAATTAACAAGAATTTCTAAAGAATTATATATTCTATTGTAATTAATATCCATTTGAATGCAGAGAAAAATTATTCTGGGCTGAACTCATGCTTGTGGAAACATTTACACACCTACATTTTAGTAAGTAATTTGCTAAGTTTAGTATATTACTGCTTATGAGAATGAGCTTTTTTCTGTTTATAAAGATTAATATCTAATTCCATTATAATGATTTTGTGATAAATTTGGAAAGATATCTATAACTTGTCATAATTATAAATTATTGATACCAGTAAACCCTGAATTTAATAATTTAAAGCAAAAAACACTATTAATCATGTATGTATTCTTTCAGTTAACTATTATTTATTGAATCTATAGCCTACATTTTATACTTTTATGTGATCAATGGCTGGAATTTTGTTAGAGTTGGTAATTTCTAAAAAATGTTGATGATTCCTTACAGAAGGGTATTTATTATACCATGTAATTAACTCCTGCCTTCCATTTGAATAAGAATAATGAATTATATGCAGAGAATCCATTGTATCTCATCACTAGAAATGACCCAAAGAGATGTTGTAAAGAATTTCCACCAAGTTGAAACTGAAACTCACTATTTCAACACCTTCGAGGAAGACATCATCTCACTGAGAAATGAACAGTGGTGTGAATTTGAAGAAATGTAGTCCTGAGGGTTAGAAGATCTTGGTTCAAATTCTGACTCTGCTCTGAGGACAAGCTACCTGTTGTTCTCCACTAAATCTGTAAATTCGTTTCGGCTTAGCAGAAAAGAAGACATTAGATTTTTATGAATTGTTGTAAAAATTCTGTTTAATAAAAGTTCTTAAAATGTCTCTCATATTTTGTGTGGATGTAAGAACATGCAACTGGGGACCGAGCCTGGATGAAAGTGAAACTGAGACCTGCCCAGAACTTCGTAAATCTTATCCTGAGACTGGTAGACTTGCAGTTGCCCACTCTCTCTCTCTCTCTGCTCTCAGAATACATGCACTGTCATGCTCTAGCACATGCCCTGTACCTCCTTCAACTCTGAGGACAGTCACTGTCTGTGGCTAGATTGATTACACATTTAATTTCCTCTCTATGAATAAGAACACATACCCATCAGTTTCTTGGAATGCCTCCTAATGTAAAGGAAGTATTCCCAGGCTGCTATCCTAGCCAACAACATATCCACCTCAGAATTCCCTACCCGCTTCCCAAATCTATAAAGCCCTGGTTTACCCCAAATAACTTTGAGCTGTATTTCTTAAGTTGATCCCAGAAATCAATCTGATGACTGTCAATACTCACACCATCAGAGCCCTGACCCCGGCATCTGATCCCATAGTCCCTAAGGGCCAGTGGGCAACAGCCCGAGAGATGAAGGAAGGGTCACAATATTTTAATAAAGAAACTGAAGACCAAAATTTCTATTTTTAAAAAGAATCTCTGTCCCCAGTACCTTTTTAGGTGATATATAAACAGATCTCTGGATGGTCTTAGACTAACTTATTTCATTTTGTACATATATACAATAAAATTTGATTATATCTAGCTCCCTATTCTCCACTAACTCTCTTCTATGTCTCCCTCACTATGTCTTAATAATGTCATTAATAATTTATCCCTTCTGTGCCTGAATTTTAGCTGGAGTGAATGTATCTATGTCATTTTAGGTAACACAGCTGCTGTGAGTTCATGATTACAATATCCGTGGTATATCAAAAGGACACTATTTCCTAACACTACTCCAAATATGTTGGCCTTTATATTGTTTTTGATATTTTTTATACATTTCTCTGAGCTTTGATAGTTAGATAATGAATATAGATTGAATAAATTTCAGGCTTAACATTCACACTCTCTCTCAACTGCCTCATTTTGACCAGTTTGAATGTCTGTTCATTGACTACAGTCCTCTGTATAAAGGAACTTTCTCTGACCAACCTAGATATCTATGGCCTATGATGTCCAAATCTATCATTAGAAAAAGAAATATTTTGAAGACAATTCAGTGATACCAGGATCATTAAAAAAAATGACAGTAGCCAGCACTACCATGTCCTCCTCATCTGTGTTCATTTGACCAGAATTATAGTATCAATCATGACATTGTATCCTATAGAGCAAGTCTCCAACATAATCAAAATGTGTAAAGTATCCCATGACAGTCATGTGATTCTTATGTGAATAAACACAGCTTGCTTGGTAGGTTGATGTGGAGATGTGTAGGGTTTAGCCTGGGTAAGACCATTGATATCTTCTTACTCCCAGGGATGCCTGAACAATACTTTCTGGCATTATGAAAGCAAGCTAACAGGAAACAAATTTCTTGATAAATTTTAGATTGATTGACTTTTGTCTTGCAACCCAAATTTGTGGGTTTTTTTTCAGACTTAGGATCCAGCCATGTACTGATGGTTGTTATCTTTGTTGATATAACAAAACAACATGCCTTAAATAACTTGCTGAAGAAAGGGTTTACTTTAGCCTATGATTCCATAGGGGGAATGCACAATGACAGGGAGGTATGGCAATAAGAAGCACTCATGGAAACACGATTTAGAAGCTGAAAGCTCACATCTTCAGCTGCTAAAACATGCAGGGTCTGGCATGGCTGCACAAGTGTCTGTCTGACAGAGTTCCTGCCACTGGAGCATCACTATTTTAGGTGTAGGTCTTATTGAAAGACCATACAGCAGAGGCATATTATCCTCATCTTTATATGAGATTAATCCTCTAGGAGGTACAGTGAATTCATCTTCAAATTTCTGATCAATATCTTCATACTATGTAGACGAGTTGGAGCCATAGGCAGTCTTTAGTAACAGTACTCATGTACAAACTGCTGTCTGCCTTACAACAAAACCACAAAAGTTGTGTCCAGTTGCCTGTGAAGAGCAGGCTGTGTAAACCTGTGTAAGTGTGGTTTTGCTTTGTGTTTAGTTTACGTTTTAAAGGAAGCAGAGGTTGTAATTAATGATTCAGGACTGGTAGAATCTGTATAAATTTAAAGATTTCTAAAAATAATATTAATAATGATCAAATCCTTGATGATGTAACTTTAGTTATTAAAAGACTGGGTTTAGACTCTGGTTGGGAGAAGGCAAAAGAATGAGAATGGAGAAGGCAAAAGAATGATATGGAGAGGGCAAAAGAATGATAAAAAGAAATAAGGAAGAAAAGAGGAGAAGGTAGAATGATGAGAATCTTCAGAACCCTCCTTATGTTGAGACTGGACCTTGGCAAAACATGATCATAGCCTGCCTTGTTTTGGAGCTCTTGGAGTGTTAGTGACAAATAAATCATAGGGAGGGATCTGACACATTGCACTGGAATTTTCATTTAATAATTTATGTCTTCTGGGAGTGATATCCAGCCATGCAGAATCAATCCATTCTGGCTTTTTTAAAATTTATGTTTAAATTAGTTTGCTAACTTGTGGGTATAATAAAGGTTGTTAATACATATATGATTTGGTAATCTATTATACTCTAAGCTGATAAATTTGTGTCAATGTATTATATATCTACAATCAATAATCAAGTGAAATAAAACTAACATGGAAATAAAATTGAACAATATCTTGGTGAGAATCTCTAATGGTCAAACATAAGAAAAGTGTTTTCTTTTTTAAAAAAAGAAAACAAGCAATTTAAATAAGGTGACTTATTTATATATTATTATACTTCCATATACTTATTTTTATGTTTTTGTGGACAATATACAATGGTAAATGTGATTATGTTAATACTGATATCACAGAAATAAACACTAAAACCAATAATGTGATATTTTAGGGGTTATGATATAGAGAAGAAAAATAATGAACATCTAATTTTGAGATATTGGAAAGAAAACAGTTGCGGATAAACGGAGACCTTCAGTACAGTACCTTCACTTCAGTACAGTGAAATGTTATTGTTCCTAATGCATAAAGACAAAATACTGTAAGAGTGGCACAATTATAGAATTGTCTTGAAGACAAAATCAAGGATATTTGTCATGAAATAAAACTGAGTAAAACATAAAGACCATATGGCAATGCATTGTCCCATGAGTGTTTTGTGAGATCCTAATTTTCTGTGTTACTATTCTGTATGATTTTATGATTAATTACTTACAGGTAAGGTAAATATGGTGAAAATTAGCTGATTTGCCATCATTGTTGCAGTATAAAATTATTTTGTTGAGGAATATGAACAACAGATTCAAAGTCTTTCTCTATTTCTAAGAGTCACAGGATACTTGTAACATTATATTTATTTTTAGAACCAAAGACACCTAATATGTTTTTTTTTATGAACAAAATCAAGACAAATAATTGTAATTGTGAAGATATACATCATGTTATCTATTCTTAACATTTGTACTTTCTGGACATAACTACTTACAATGAGAAAATAATGTTGTTCTAAATGTGTGAGTTCCACAGTACCTGAAGTATATTTTTTTCCCTGTGTGTTGAGAAAAGTACACAGGAGATAAACTTATTAGCTAGCAACCATTTCCTCCTCTTCCTCCTTCTCCTCTCTCTCTCTCTCTCTCTCTCTCTCTCTCTCTCTCTCTCTCTCTCTCTCTCTCTCTCGTTTTTTTCTCACTCTTTTTCTAAATCTTTCACATAGCTATCCACTGATATATTTTAATGTCATTATAGATTCTCTTCTTAAGCTGCATATAAATAAATAAACCTGCCTTGCTATTACACACATTTGTTCTGGCAAGTGACTGTGCCAATATGGCATTCTGACAAAGTCTATCTGATTTACATTGGCTTAGGTAATATTGTTGACATTCTACTAGAAGCCAACATTGATGTACTATCTCAAAAATGCCTAAAAGCCTTCTTTGTGGATCCATGCTTCTATTGACATTTTATGATAAACACCATCTGGTTAGAAAGCAGCTAGTGTGACTCCAGGTATCATCTTATCCAAATAAATAAGCAGAGAGGGTGGGAAAAGAGGAGAAAAAATTTAAGTTATCAAAAGCAACTACTGGACTGAGGGTATTCTTATTCCACAGTGTTCACTACTCAAGGTTGAGGACACAAGTTAGGATTCCAGCACTCATGTAAAAACCTGGACACAGATGGCACGCAATTATAATGCCGGATCTGAGCAATTTTAGGTTTGCCTGCTAGCCAGATCCATTGTATAGGTGGGCTCAAGTTCAGTGAAACTCTCTTTTAAAAACAACAGTTTGAGGAAGAAACTTGACATTGATCTTTGGTCTCTATTTGCAAACACACACACACACACACACACACACACACACACACACACACACACAATTTCTTCACAATTTTTCACAGAAGCTTCATACTTTTGAATATCAAGAACCACTATTGATTTTAATTACTTCACAGACTGAAAAATATGTTCATTGAATGGTAATTTTTATCTATCGCCCTGCACCTATATAAGATTACTCATGCACAAAACCAGGCCAAATACAATTCCTTGTTTGCTATGAAACACCATGCTTTAAAATACATGTTCATAAAAGATAATGCTCCTATACATGGAAATTTGGGATGGGGGAAATAAAAAGAGCTACAAAGAAAGAAACTTAAGCAAAACTATCAAAGCTAAGAGCACCAAATGTACTTTTCAGGAAGATTTTAAGTTAGTAACTTAAATTTCTAAATCATAAAAGGGGTAAAAAAAAGTTATATTTTCTTAATTTCTCATAACAGAAGGGAGTTTGATACTGGGTACAGTGTTAAAAGTATATTTTTATTAAAAAAATATAAAAAGAAAGGATATATAACCGAAAAATACCTTGTAGGCAGTCTCTCTTGAATAGAGTGTGTGAATTTATGCAAAGCAATATCATGATTAACTGAAAGGGCATGAGGAGTTGAAACTATCACTTATTCCAAAGTAAACCTTGAGGGAGAATTCTTTCTCTCTCTAAAAACTTTGTTGTAGATGTAATTCAAGGATATTCTTATATGTTAATATACACAGCATAATAAACAGCTTATAAAATAAATAGAAGCATATAGTGGTAAAATACCTCCTAATCACAGAACAGGTAGCAATAATCAAATATATTTTACATATTATTAATTAATTATATTAATACTTTATAAATATATGTGTATATATGCTAAAATTTTACGTTAATTGTGCTTTTCATATAACATCATAGCATAGTAATATCATGTGTGGGTTATTTATTGTGCTCCATTTGTTCTATTTGTAGTTAAGCAAGAATATGCAAACCTAAACAAAATCTCTGGTCTGTGAATGATGATAAGGATTTTGGAACAGAATTAGTTAGAATGTTTACAGAATACATTTGACAAAGCTTAAGCCTCTCCCTCTCCCTCCCTCTCTCTCTCTCTCTCTCTCTCTCTCTCTCTCTCTCTCTCTCTCTCTC
>JADRCD010218598.1:11965-55208 GCA_019843815.1 Montemys delectorum
CACACACACACACACACACACACACACACACACACACAAACACATTTAAAATAGCAAGTGAATCGAGCACATAACTTCATTCATATCTCGTTTTTTGTTTTTCTTCTATGAAAAAAAGAAAACTGGATATCTATTCTTGATGGTAAGATGTGTTTTTTGGGTGCAGTAAAAGAATGGATCCTGTTTTCCAATTCATTGTGTTAGCCTGTGGTTTTCAATTGGGAAATTGAGAACTTTGATGTTGAAGGAGCAGTGTCTTGTTGGTTTCTGCTATTTTATTTTTGTTGTTTTTGTTGTGGGGGTGGGGATAGTGATGTTTGTGTGTTTTCCCAGTCTTATTTATTTATTCCCTGTGCCTTTTCTAAAAATTTTATTTATTTATTTATTTATTTATTTATTTATTTATTTATTTATTTTGGTGTGACCTACCTCTATAAGTGGTATTCCTTCTAGTACCTTTTGTACCTAAAGTTGTATTCATAGATAGATTTTGCTTAAATTTGGCTGTGCCATGGAATGTCTTATTTTCTCTACCTATTGTGATTAACATTTTACTGGGTACAGTACTTTGAACTGGCGTCTGCAGGATCTTACAGGATGTAGCAGGTTTCTCCACGCTTTCATGCTTTCAGAGACTTCATTGAACATTCAGGTTTTATTTTAATAAGTCTGCCTTTGTATTTTACTTTGTATTTGTAGTTTTTCCATTTTTCAGGACTTGAATGATATTGTTGGTTTCCTTCCATTGTTTATCTTTTCACAGATTTCTTTAAGGAATTTATTAATTTCATCATTAAGGACCAATATCATATTCACAAAGGCTATTTCCAAGTCTTTTTCTTCTGGTTCAACTATTTTGGATCATCCAAGGACTGGTGAGGCAGAGTTGCTGGGCTTTAGTGTAGATGTATTGTCCTGGATGTTACTGACTGTATCTGGAACCGGGAAGATTGTAATTCTAGGTGTTGATGTCTGAATTTGTCTCTTTTGGGGGTAGCAGGTTTGAATGATTGCCTCTCTGGTTTCTGTTGCCCTGACTTGTTCCTAGAATAATGTAGTGCCTGTGTGTTTCTTTTTAAAAAAAACAAAAAACAAAAGACAAAAAACAAAAAAACGAAAAACAAAACAAAACAAAAAAATCCTCGAGGAATTTGATAGATATAATCATTGGGAATGTACGTCTGGGCTTTGGGAACCTACAATGTAGAATTGGGCTGGATTTGAATCAGTGGGGGTGATTACAAGAGGGAGAGAAATAGAATGTTTAACTGGGAACAGCTTAGTTACTTTCCTGGGTATGAGGCCAGAGAATGAGGAAAGGCCATAAAAGAATTCTGCACTAGATCTTGGAAAGAAACAGGTGGATTGAACTTAAAGAGTCGTTTGTGGAGGCAAAAACATGACGCATTGAGCCAAATTGCTGCCCTGCTGAGAGTGGCCAGTGGGTGTAGGAGGGAAAGAGAGGCTTTAGCCAATGCTGCGTCACAGAGCTGCAGATAGGACTGGGAAATGGAACTTGGAGAAGCAGAAGTGGAAGTGAAGATATGTACTTATTCTGCTTGCCTTCCTAGCAAGTGTGGCCTGTGTGTTTCCAGGAGTACCTGCTGGAGTTGGTAGCTGGAACAAAGCAATGAGTGGGAGAATGAAGGTCAGGAGAAGATTGTGTAATCTATAGAAGAGGGCAGTATGGTCACTGGTCAAAGAGTTCCCAGATATATCAGAAACAGCACAGGTTGTTACCATTGCAATTGGTTACCACCCATAACTACATGATAAAAACCACATTGTTAAAGTTAGCTTATACTTTCACAGTAGAAAATATTTCTAAAAGTACTAACCTGCACTATTGTATTTCAAAACTTCTGTGCATTCATGATGAATAGAGTTTTTTTAAAGACTATATTTTTAGTCTAGAGATAGTCTATTCAATAAAATTGACCTTATTTTGCTTTCATTCTAGCCAATGTGTGTGTGTATAAACAACTTTTTTCTATAAACTTTTTTTATTGTGTTGAACTACTGTAATGAGAAACAGGACATTCAATATTAAAATATAGCAATACAAGCTTCTTTAAATAATATATTCAACTGTGAAGGAAAGGACTGATAACAACTTATTCCAATTAATAAGACAAAGAATTTATGTTGTCAGCAAAATTCACAACACAATACTTCAAGGAGGTGTAAATTCTCATTGCTTCATAAAAATATTATTGTGAACAAAGAGGAAAGTAGGCTAGACAAGATTCTTTTGAAAAAAAAAGCTTATTTATAGGCTTCAATATAAAATGTCTTTATGGCTACAATTAAAGCTATAAGAAGTTTTTTGTTTTTTTTTTTTGTTTTCGTGTGTTTTTTTTCCCCCATTTTTAGCTAAATAAATATTCAGGCAATGAAACTTAAAAATGTTCTCACTTTGCATAGTAGTTACCTTTCTTATTCTTGAGATAAAATAAAAAATAAATGAAAACAAAAACCAGATAACACCAAGGCTTGTCCATTACCTTGACTCATAGTTTCAGAGATTTCAGTCCATCAGATAGAAGGGATGTGTTCAAGTTGTGGCTGACAAGATGCAGAGCAAAGGTTGCCTCCAGCATGATGACTTTCTGCTTCTCAGCCATGTATTATCTGGTGATTTCAGCTAATGAAATGACCTAGCCCACATTCATGGAGGAATTTCTCCCTAAGTGAAATTGTGGATATACCCAGCATGACATTGTTCATTTGTTTATTTTACTAATGTCCTCTGTACTTCTTAGTCCTAAGTTCACAATTAAAATTAACCATCTCCCTAACCTGTAGGCCAAGAAGTATAGAAGTTGGTACTTATATGAAATCTGAAAAAAACTAGATCTTACATTAAAGAGTACTCACAACTAGAGATATATCCATGCAAAATGAAAAAACAAATAAAAAGCTAAAATACACATGAAGCAAGTATATATTCTTGGTCTGATATTACAATAAAGATTGAGGCAAAAAGCTTATTCTGAGTAAATTATGCCAACTTCAATATGTGAAAAGCAAGTTAAATAAGTCTACTATATGTCACATCTATGCCACTCCTTGCCATTTGCAAAAAAGATTTAACATCCTGCTCCACTGACAGTGGCTCAGCAATTTTCATTTTCACCACATTCACAATAGGCAGGAAATAGAAACAACTCAAATGTCCTTCACAAGATACATGGATAGCAAAGGTAAGATATATGTATATAATGGCCCTTATGGTTGAAGAGACAATATACTTAACACAAAAGACTTGGATGACTTGAATTGGAACTGAGCTGAAAGCCTCTTTCCTGTGGTGCATCTTCCACCCATACTGAAACGCTATTCAAGATTTTGAGGATAGGAAGCAATTAAATACTCCTACCCAATTTCAGTAGGTATGCATCACAAAATTTACCATTATGGTAATATTTGGATAAAAGTGGCACTCATGTGTTAGTGGCATGCAGCACCTATCTTATAAAACTTATGGCCCACTCGAGATGAGTAAAATCATAACTGGAAGTTGGTATATATCTGGATGGGGTTAGGGAGGTCATGAACTTCAGAAAAGAATCTATCACCATCATTTTGCTTAATTCTTTACTACATATTAAATAGTATCCTTGCTTTTATATTTTCTGAGATTATAATGATGTAATTTATCCATCCCCTTTAATCCCCTTAAACCTTCAAAACTATACTTCATTGTTCTTCTTCAAATTCTTGGACTCCTTTTTTCACTAATTATTGTTACATATGAACACATATGTATATATATGTATGTATATGTATACATATGCATATATATATATATATATATGTATATATATATATATATACACACATGCTCCTAAATACAACTTGCTTGGTCTATATAATATTACCTCTAATTTTGTTTTTAAGAACTAAAAACAAAGGTATTGGATAATCACCTATTGGGATATTCCCACAGATAAGTATAGCTATTACCACCACCCTCATCAAAGAAACCTCTCATAATGACATGGACATCAGCACAGAAAAGCTACAACCAGATACAATAGAGAGCAAATTTCATAGGGAAGCCAGCCTCAACAGATACATACACTTCCTGAATCTGTAGCTCAGCAAATATCACAGAGGAGAGGAGAGAAAGATTAAAGGAGACAGAATTCTAGGAAATCTGTTGTGAACGTTTCTCCTAAAAACAGTTGTATAAACAAGACCAAAACAAGGCACTCTCAATGGATATAGTAATGTGGGATAGGCAGTTTCAATGATACCACCATTAGACAAATACAAAAAACTGCAGGTACAAATTACTTCTGAGAGAACATTTAGCTTCTCTTGAGGATGAGCCTCCTTGTTGGTTATCCAGAGTAGTCAGTCTTGAAACCTTTCAGACACAATCAACAAAAATGAAAACACACACTCATACTCAAATATACCAACAACAACAACAACAACAAAAATATGGCTATTACCTCTTGAAAGAGGAGAGAACATGGAGGAGTGAGGGAGGTAACTAGAATTGTGGGAGGGGGCTCTATAGTTAGGA
Organism: Montemys delectorum; assembly: GCA_019843815.1. Lineage (NCBI taxonomy): Eukaryota > Metazoa > Chordata > Mammalia > Rodentia > Muridae > Montemys > Montemys delectorum. Next base: position 16,500 of record JADRCD010218598.1, read on the forward strand.
AAGAAAATGGGGGAAGTGATATATTTTGTTTTAGTTAAATGAATCAAAACAGAATAAAGGAAAACAAAACAAAAATCTAAGGTTTTAAAAACATTTATTATATTAAAATAAAAAACTAAACAAAAAGTAAGTATGATCCTAAAAAATTCAGACAAAGCTCTATTTTATAGTTTAAGGATACAAATTGACTAGAGACAGTAGAAAATTTTCTAAATAAATATTTTCTAATAGTTTAAGTATCATATATATATTTATTTTGTATTTTATTACTTAAAACAATTTTAACATTAAATATGTTTTCATCACATTCATCTTCCCAAAAATCCTTCTAGATCATCTCCCCCCTCCTTACCTACCAAGCTTTTTTTATTCAAAAACCAAAAATCAAATACAACCACAAAACACTCCAACTTAAGAAGAAATTATTAAACCACCCTCTGAAAAAACGCCAAAGTTGTAAGCAAGTGAACACACACAAGCACACATACACACGTGTGCACACACATTCACATGCATGAGCACACACACACACGTGCACATAAAATGTGAAATTTATTACACATTAGTCAACTACCCCTTAGCATGAAGCCTGTAATGGATGATTGAAAATCCTAGTTAATGTATGTTATTTAAAAGATTGGCTTTAGACTTAAAATATGCTAAAAAGCCAAGTCTACTTTCACCTTTCTCTGTGGTTTGGTTTAGTGAATCTTGTACGCCTGGCTCTTTAAAGGATACTGAGTTGCTAGAAAACTAGCCTTTTAGGATTTTTAGGTATTAGATCTGCCTGACAATATGACCTTCATTGTTGATTGGCTCTTAAATTTCTGTGAACATAATAAGTTATAAAAAAAAAAAAGAGCCAGCTGGGGCTGAGAAAGCAGAATGGACTAGCACATTGCTAAAGAATAAGATATTGTTAGGATAGAGTTGAGCCATATGAAGCTGAACTGAGCAGAAGGACTAGAATGGCAGTTATATATTGGATCTGTTATTGCTGGGAAAACTGCAAAGGATCTATTTCTGAAAACTTCTAGGGAACTGAGAAAGGATTTTTTGGGAGAAATATCTGAAGAGTCTAGGTTGGAAATTAGGAGGAAGGCTGGCAGGTAGTTTAGAAAACTGGTTACTATTCTAAAAAATCAAGCCATTTAACACTTTTCTCTACCATAAATATTTTGTTTTCTATGGTACATTGGTTTAAAATAATTAAATCTTATTGCTATTTTATTAGCTAATATTCATAATTGAAATATAAGTTCTATTTTGAACCATTTTTCTTGATTCAAACTCATATCTGGAGTTGCGTACATACTGGATATTTTCAGTGCTCTAAAATTCTCAGAGATCCCCAAATCATCTTTTACATTTTCTTTAAACCACAGGCAGCAATAGTTTACACTCAGTAAAACTTTGTCTCTTGTATGATGCTCTGTCATTGAAATCATATATATTACCTCTTAGTTGACTCTTTCTTTTAATAACAGGCATGCAGCATTCTTAGATTTTCAAGAATTCCATTTTTTATTTCTGAATAATATTTTATTTTCTAATATATTGTGTTTCAAAAAAATGTGAATGTCCTACTCCCTTAGAAGTTTTCTGAAGCTCGTATATTGAAAGGTGATAACTTTTGTTAAGTGTTTTTCGAGAATCTGCTGATAGGAATCTCTGAGTTTCCATCTTAGCCATTTGAAATGACAAGTTGTATTAGGGCATTTTCTACTTAAAGTGTGTCTTAAAGTCACATAACAAATGACTAAAGTAAATGAACCTCAGTTACTCTTAGAGTGCAATTCTTTTTGTGCAAACTAGGATCCAGTGTGTCAATGTCTTGTCAAAAAATTTGACATGCATATTTATATATTAGTGGTGAGTTCATGATATTCTAACTTTGATTTTTACCCTAATACAAACCTGTCTTCATTCAGTGTACTACACACTGTTTGCTGTTTCTAAGATTTTAGGATGATTTTAAAGGATTAATAAACTTGCTTTGCTAATTTGAAATTTATTTGTGAAACTGCATATGTTTACAAGCTTTCTATATCAGGAAGTCATTAATTATTGATTCAGTATCATTAGTCTATACAGACCCAGATCCATTAAGTCTATCCCTGTCTCCTTTTCTGTTAATAGATTGTACTTTTTAATGAATTTGTCAGTTTACATGAGTTATAGTCTAAGCATAGACTGGTTCATAACACTTATTCTTCCTTAGTTTGCAATGCTTACACATACTAAAACTATTCTGTATTATTTGAAAAATTGGTTTATTGATCATTTATGCAATGGTCCTCTTGTTCCAAAATATTGTTTTTATTTTTCTAAGATTAATTTATTTTTAATTATGTACATCCATGCCTATATATAGTATATACTTTATAGTGTAGGTGCCCAGAGAACTAGCTTTTTTTTTTTTTTTTTTTGTTCTTTGAGACAGGGTTTCTCTGTGTAACTCTGGCTGTCCTGGAACTCACTCTGTAGAGCAGGCTGGCCTGGAACTCAGAAATCCACCTGCCTCTGCCTCCTAAGTGCTGGGATTAAAGGCGTGCGCCACCACTGCCAGCCTTAACTGGAGCCTTATATAAGAACAATACATAGGCTTGACTGCTGAGCCTTCTGTTCAGGACCCCACATTTAAACTACGATCATTTTCTCATAAATACACAATTTTTTTATCAGGGATATGATTTTAAAATATTTTCCCAATTTGTAGGCTATTTTTTAGCAGTCTTGATCATAATATTTGAATCCAAAAGCTTTTCCCTTTTTAATGTACTATTCTAATTATCTTTTTATTTTTAGCCAGTTTATTTATCCAGTCTACATCCCATCATATCAAACTACAGTAGTACCAGACATATCCTTAATGAGGCCACTCAAGGCAGCTCAAATAAGGAAAATGGATCCAAAGGCAGGCAACAAAGTCAGAGACAGCCCATTATCATGCTTCTAGGGGTTCTGCATGATGAAAAAGCTTTACATCTGTTACATATGTGTAGAGGGCCTATGTTCATCCTATGCATCCTTCTTGGTTGGTGGTTCAGTCTCTTTGAGTTTCCATGGGCCAAGTTTAATTGATTCTGTAGGTTTTCTTGTGGTGTTCTTGACCTCCCTGGCTCCTGAAATCCCTCCTTCCCTTCTTTCATAAGATTCCCAGAGCTTTGCCCAATGCTTGACTGTGGGTCTCTGCATCTGCCTCCATCAACTGCTGGACAAAGTCTTTCAGAGGACAGTTATTCTAGGCTTCTGTCTGCAAGCATAGCATAATATCATTAATAGTGCCAGGGTTCTCTCTTTCTCATGGGTTTTACTTGTCAAGCTGAGCCAGTCATTGGTTGGCTAGTCCCCCAATTTATGCTCCATCTTAATCACTACACATCTTGTAGGCAGGAAAAATTCCAAGTTGAAGGCCTTGTGGGTAGGCCAATCTCATCCAACCGTTTTAAGTCCTGCCTGGTTACAGGAAGTGAGGAGGTAGCCACTTTACGTCACATTATACCCTGTTGCCAGGGGTCTCAGCCAGGGTCACCCAATAGATTTCCTGGACCTTCCACTGTCCTCGGTTTCTTGCACATTTCAGAGGTGCCCCCCCCCACTGATTTCAGTTCTCTTTTCCAGTTCTCACTCTTTTAATCAACCCCCTCCTCTTCTCTCCTGTACTTATTCCCAACTCCCCCAAATATCTAATCTATTAATATAAAATTTTAACTGATTTTCTTCCCTGTCCTGCTCCCAGAATCCCACAACTCTGAGACTAATTATTTATTATAAAATGCTTTGGCTCATCCCCTGACAAGTTTGTAACTTATTTAACACATTTAAAGTATTCTATATCTATTCTTTTGTTATTTACTTCTTCAGTCCCAGCCCACTTTTTCCTTCTAGTCTCCTAAGCATCATTCTGAGTTCATCTTCCTCCTGATTTATGTCTGTTTTCCTGGTCTGCCTCTTATGGTTTTCTCTGGCTCTCTCTGGCTCTCTCTGGCTCTCTTGGCTCTCTTGGCCCCTTTGTATCTCTCTCTCTCTCTCTCTCTCTCTCTCTCTCTCTCTCTCTCTCTCTCTCTCTCTCCCTGGTTATTTGTGGGCCTATGTGCTGGAGACTTTCCACGGGGATCTCTGGCCCACCTGGTGCAAGAGCCCTAGTGAAGGGAAATAAGCACAGGCAGGGCCTTCTCTGCCCTGTCTTCCATGCTACTCTGTTTCCCCAAGTTGCCCTGCCCTGAGTTGGGTCGAGCTGGGCCAACAAGATGCCAACTAGCCAGTGAGGAGTGCAGAGCATCTTCAGACTGCATTTCAGGAGAGCAGACCTCTTCCAAAGTGTTACAGCATTAAGAACAAAAGGCTCAGACAATGGAGGAGATCTTTCACATGCTTTTACTTCCCCGGATAGGAGATATATATGTGTATATATACATACATATATATGTATGTATATATATATAATATATATATTATATATAATATATATTGTATATATAAACTGTATATATACATATACGTATACACACACACATACATATATATGTATATATAAATAGATATATGTATATATAAATATTTATTATATATATTATATACATATATAAATATATAAATTGTATAAAAATATAAAAAACCATAAAAATAAAAACTGTATATATATATATACAGTTTTTATATGTATGTATATATATATATATACATATATATACAGTTTTGGGGTCATTCAGATTTCTACAGCAGTTATCTCTCATTGGTTTGGGCTGAGAGTCTTTATTTGCATGTAAGAGGGCTTGACCAATATCACACACCTCTCCTGCTGGGGCAGTTGTGGGGGTTAGGACATGAGCCAGGGTCACAGTAGTTATGGTCGAACACCTTTGGTCTCTTGCAGGCAGAGATATTGTCAACTGGGTCATCCGAGTTCCAGACTTATACTCGACTGGGCCCAGACTGCCTGAACAGACCACTGCCCCACAGTTATTTCCCAGAATCCTCTCTTTCTGCCTGTGTCCCAACTCCTATTTCTTGCCACAGCTCAATGGCTATTGGGTTTTTTTATTGACACTTAATGCTCACTGTGCTTATAAGAGATTTTCTCGATATTCATCTATTTTATCTTTTCAGTAAGATTCAAGTATCCACCTTTGGGCCCTCCCTGTTAATTAGCTTTTTTGTATTTGTGGATTGTAGAACAGTATCCTGTATTTTATGGCTAATATCCACTTATAAGTGAGTACATACCTACCAGGTATGTCTTTCTGGGTCTTGGACACCTCACTTAAGGTAATCGTTTTTAATTCTATCCATTTGCCTGCAAATTTCATGATGTCATTGTTTATAATAGATGAGTACTATTCTATTATGTAAATGTACCACATTTTCATTGTTTATTCTTTAGTTGAGGGACATCTTAGTTTTTTCCAGTTTCTGGCTATGAATAAAACTGCCATAAGCATACTTGATTAAGTGTTATTGTGTTATGTTGGAGAAGTTTAGTAAGAATATCTTGTGTATTGTATGCATGCAATGCCTGTGACATAAAAACTTATGACCTATAGAAAAAGTAGAAAAGTTGGGACAACCAGGAGGCATAAAGAATTATGGGTAGATGTACCACAATTTCTGTGTCCATTCCTCTGTTGAGGGACATCTGGGTTGTTTCCAGTTTCTAGCTATTATAAATAAGGCTGCTATGAACATGGTGGAGCATGTGTCCTTATTACATATTGGAGCACCTTCTGGGTAAATAACCCAGGAGTGGTATAGTTGGGTTCCCCAGTAGAAATATGTCCAATTTCCAGAGGAATCACCAAACTGATTTCCAGAGTGATTGTACCAGCTTGCAATCCTACCAGCAATGAAAGAGTGTTCCTCTTTCTCCATACCCTCTCCAGCATCTGCTGTTACCTGAGTTTTTTATCTTAGCCAATCTGACTGGTATGAGGTGAATCTCAGGGTTGTTTTGATTTGCATTTCCCTGATAATTAAGGATATTGAACATTTCTTTAGGTGTTTCTCAGCCATTCAGTATTCATCACTTGAGAATTCTTTGCTTAGCTTTATACCCCATTTTTAATAGGGTTATTTGATTCTCTGGAGTCTAACTTCTTGAGTTCTTTGTATACATTGGATATTAGCCCTCTATCAGATATAGGAGTGGTAAAGATCTTTTCCCAATTTGTTGGTTGCCATTTTTGAAATTGTGGTATATCTACACAATTGAGTACTACTCAGCTATTAAAAACAATGAATTTATGAAATTCAATATGAACTAACTAGTACCCTCAGAGCTGCCAGGGACTCAACCATCAATCAAGGACTATACATGGTGGGACTGATTGTTCTGGCAGCATATGTATAATAGAGGATTGCAAAGTCAATCATCAATGGGAGGAGGGGCCTTGGCCCTATGAAAGTTCTGTGCCCCAATGTAGGGGAATGCCAAGGTCAATAAGTGGGAGAAGGTGGGTGGCAACAGGGGGATGGGGGAGGCAACACGGATTTGTTCTTCTTATTTTTTTTTTTGAGGGGAAACTGGGAAAGGAGAAATCATATGACATGTAAATAAAGAAAATATCTAATAAAAAAAAAGAATTGTGGGATAGAGCCAGGCATGGCGGATTCACCCTGGAAGCTGTGACTAGAAGGATGATTGATACTGAGCACAGGTAACCAGCAGATGCTAAAATGTAAATTAGAATAAAGGGATTAACTTAAATTATGATCTAGTCAGAGCTGTATAATCAAGGTATTTGTAAATACATTTTGACTCTAAGTCTTATTTCTGAGAACAAGGGGCTGGGAGGAAGAGCCAACTGTAACTTCTCTAAATGTTGCCCAACTTAAAGAAATTACAACTCAAGCTTGCAACTTTACAAGATCCAGATAAAAGGTAAGGAAAAGTCAGGCTATCCAGGTAAGAGGCCTGGTCTAGAAAAAAGAAGAAAAAAAGCCAAAAAGAAATAAAGAAAGGATGAGAAATAGATAGATAGAGAAAGAGAGAGAGAGAGAGAGAGAGAGAGAGAGAGAGAGAGAGAGAGAGAGAGAGAGAGAGAGAGAGAACTAAATAAGACTAAAGCCAAAGCTTTCCAGACCACAAACCAAATAGTTGTGAAGTAGTTGCTTCTAGTCAAGAGGTATAGTATTGAAAGAAGCTTTTTTTTCCCCCTCATCACAGGCAAGTGTTTAATGGACTTTCCTTTTTGGAGCAAATCTTAATGTAACAGTTAATATGCAGACAAACTGACCGAGTCACCTTGACTCATGCTTCTGGTTTCCATTTAGCGGAACTGGGAGGAAGGCAGGGGGAGGAAGTATGGCCCCCTTTTCTGCTGGAAAGAGCACTTTCTGTTCATTAAGATTCTTTTAGCACTTTCTTATAAATCTCTCCCTAACATACCAAATTGTGGGGGCTTTTTTCTTCAATTTTGCAAATATTCTTTTTTGCTAACATCTATTTTTTTTCTATTTGATGTTAGGAATATATTTTTTTAATTAGGTATTTTCTTTATTTACATGTAAATTTCTCCTTTCCCAGTTTTCCCTCCAACAAACAAACAAACAAACAAACAAAAACAACAAGTGAAAGAAGCTTTTTAAAGACATCCCTACTGACTTAAAAAATACAACATAGAAATAGGGGCTTCTCTCAAACCCAGACCAAGAACTCTGAGCAAGTACAATATGCTTGAGGGTATGCTTGGGAACTGAAATTAAAAAGAATTTAAATAAAGGTGAATATGGGGAAGAATATTAACTACAGGAGAAAAAGGATGGATAAATCAATCCATATAAAAATAAATCTCCAAAGGAGGAAAAAAGTGATAAAAATTGATATAAGTATTTCCAAGGGTACATAGATACCCTTGAGCCCAATGCTTGTGAGACAAAAGCAGAAACAGATAGGTTCTTTGTGATTTTGAGTCCACCCTCATCTACAGAACAAATCTGACATCCCAGGTGACACAAAGAAAGCCTATTTAAATAAATAATAATAATTATGGTTCCTTGTAGAGGACTCTATTTGGACTTCATATAGAATTGTTTTTATTTAGCAATGTCAGAATGGTTACGTGAACAATGGTAATGATGGTATTATATATTCTCTTTGAAAGAGGTCAAAATGAAGCATATCTCGATAGAAAATGGGATTTTAGTTTGGGTCAGTCTATTCTTGTGATGACTTAAAACTGCTGGACAAAATGTATGATATGTTGGGAGAGAGGCTTTATGTTTGTATCAACAAGAAAGATGAAAAGTCTTCAGATTTCATCCACGTAATAATGATCAGATTTGATAGGGGAAGACCCCTTGAAAATCTTGGCTATTGAAACAAAGGAGAAAATCAAAGGAACCATACGAACAGGTGATATATTTGCTGACCCCTCCACTTGGGAACGATTCTGGAACTGAAACAGGAAAGTGTCTACAGACCGAACTTCAACTATGTACGGCAAATGAACTTTTGACTATAGAATTCTCATTATTTATTATTACATGCCATCCATTCATAAGGAATTGGTGAAGATTTATACTATGGTTTGGTTATACAGTCCAAATTAACTTATAAGGAAAGACAGACGTCTTTCACCTGCTCAAACAAGAAGCAAAAAAAAAAAAAGTCATCATCTTCAATTGATTTGTGCACATTGCACATTCCATGTTAATACAGGCATATGTATTACTTCTGAAAGCTATATGTACATAGAAAAAGAAACAAACAAAAAACAACCAAAAGGACATACCTGACAAGGTTCACCTTTGGGGATGCTGGGGTACTAAGACTTCCTACTCTAGTGTCCTGCCTGATTCTGCCTCATTAATGCTGAAAACTTCCTTACAGATCACCTTCTAAAGAGCTGGTTCAGCTCACTTGGTTCGTCATCATAGTCTGTTCCAGTCAGGACTTGAGGTAAGCCCTGAACTTTTTCAGCACATAGAGACAGGACAACAAATGCTACAGCTAGCTTTCTTAAGACTAACCATTTTTCTAATTTTCTTGTACCCCTTAAAAAAGGAATTTCGCCTCCAAAATAAGCAGGAGGCAATTATATTAAAACTATGCCCCATTCCAAAGAGATGGGGTAGTTGATTTTTGATCTTTCAATAGGTGTTGGATGCTTGTTGTCACTTAAAAGGCTGGTTATGAGTAGTTATGATCTTGGCCAGGGAGGAAATAAAATCAGGTGCTTAGACTCAGGGATATTTCTTTTACTTTTCTCTGTCCTTTCTTTCTTGGTTACATGGAAGGGAGATGAAAAAGAGAAAAGGGAGATATAGAAATAGTATAAGAAAAAAAGAAATAGTATGAGAATATTAGACAAAAGTGTATATTATTGAATATAGTCTTAAAACAAAAACAAACAAACAACAGCAAAAACAACAACAACAACAACAACAAAAACAACAACAACAAAAAAAAACCCTGTATAGCAATAATCTTGCATTGGTAATGATGTTTGCATTTTGATGCATAATCAAGGTTATATTTTGTTATACTGGAACTGAATTTTGTGTACTAATACAGAAATAATGTGATTTTTGATACATTGGTATAGGATATTATATATTGATGCAAATTTAAGGTTAATTTCCACACATATAATCTATTTTTAATGTTTATGTGAGAAATTGTACTTATATAATTCTTTTCATTTTAATTATTTTTTTTTTACTTATTCACTTCTTGTCCTGCTCATTGACCACCTCCCAGTCACCCCCTCCCACAAATCTTTCCCTCATCCCTCTTCCCCTTCCTTTCTGAATGAGTGGGGCACTCCTGGGTAACCCTCCACTCTGGCACATCAATTCTCTGTGGGCCTAAGTTCATCTCCTCCCACTGAGAGCAGGCAAGGCAGTCCAGCAAGAAGAACATATACCATAGACAGGTGACAGATTTTCAGATAGCCCTTGCTCCAGTTTTTCAGGACCCACATGATGAGCAAGCTACACATATACTACACATATGTAAGGAGGCCTGGGTCCAGCCGATGTATTCTCTTTGGTTGGTGATTTAGTCTCTGAGAGGCCCAAGGCTGCACATTCTGATGGTCTTCTTGTGGAGTTCCTATCCCCTTTGGAGGCCTGGAATCCTTTCTGTTATTTTTCTGCAAGAGTCCCTGACCTCCATCAACTGTTTGGCTATAGGTGTCTGCATTTGCTTACGTCAGCTGCTGCATGGAACCTCTCAGAAAACTCCCATGCTACCCTTCTGTCTGTACGTATAAAAGAGTATCAGAGATTGGTGCTTGCTCATGGATGGGTCTCAAGGTGGGCTAGTTATTGTTTCCCATTCCCTCCATCTCTTTTCCATTCCCTGTCCCTGAATTTTATATAGGCAGAAAAGGTGTCCTTATAACTCTATTGGGATTCCTGCCTGGATATAGGAGGTGGCCTCTTGATGATCCACAGCTAAAGTCACCCCCATTGATTCTTGGTTACTTCCTATATCCATGATCTCTGTGACATCCTGGAGATGTTCCCTATCTCCCCACTCCTGTTAGTTGTAGATTTCCACTTATTCTCATGACCATCTGCCCATCTCTCCTTCCCTTTCCAACAACTGATCCTAAACACTCCCCCAATTCCCCTTGCCATCCCCTCTCCGATCCTGTTCCTTCCCTCCATCTGCCTCTTATGACTATTTTATTACCCCTTCTAAGTGAGATTCAATTATTCTCACTTGTACCTTCCTTCTAGTTTAGCTTCTTTGGGTATGTGGATTATAGCATGGATATCCTGTATTTCATGGCTAATATCTACTTATAAGTGAGTATACACCATGCACGTCATTTTGGGAATGAGTTACCTCACTCAGGATGATATTCTTAAGTTCCATCCATTTGGCTGCAAAATTCAAGATCTTTTTGTTTTTAATAGCTAAATATTATTCCATTGTATAGATGTAGCACATTTTCTTTATCTATTCTTCATTTGAAGGACATCTAAGTTGTTTCTAGCATCTGGCTACTATGAATAAAGCCGTTGTGAATATACCATATTTTCTTTTATTATTTATATATTTTAATTGGCTATTTTATTTATTTACATTTCACATGTTATTTCCTTTCCTGGTTTCCCCTCTGCAAACACCCCTATCCCATCATCCCGCTTACCTGCTCCTGTGAGGGTTGCCACATTTTCTTTATCCATTCTTCAGTTGAGGGACATCTAGTTTCTTTCCAGGTTCTGGCTATCATTAATAAAGAGGTTGTGAACATAGTTAGCAAGTGTTGTTGTGGTATGGTAGAGCATCTTTTCAGTATATGCCTAGGAGTGGTACAGCTGGGTCTTGAGATAGAACTATTCTCTGTTTTCTGAGAAACCAGCAAATTGACTTCCAAAGTGGTTTTTCAAGTTTGTGCTCCCACCAGCAATGGAAGAATGGACAACCTTGTTTTGTGCTTGATTTTAGTGGAATTCCATCGTTTCTCTCCATGTAATTTGATGTTGGCCTTGGGCTTGGTGTATATTCCCTTTATTTTTGCTGATGTAAGCACCTTGTATCCCTGATCTCTCCAAGATTTTCCACATGAAGGAATGTTGGACTTTTTCAAAGCCTTTTCAGCATCTAATGAGAATATCAAGTCTTCTTTTTCGTTTTTCGTGTTATTTATATGGTGAATTACATTGATGGATTTTCATATATTGAATCATCGCTGAATGCCAGGGATGAAGTCTATTTGATCATGATGAATAATGATCATGATGTGCTCTTGGATTCAGTTTACAGTTATTTTACTTAGTATTTTTCATCAATGTTCATAAGTATAATTGGTCTAAAATTTTTGTAATTTTATTTTTAATTAATTTGGGTTTCATTATACTATTCAAGGTGTATTAGCATAATATATCTTCATATATACTTTCAGTTTTCTTACAAATAATGTGATTTTTTCTGATAGACAAGATAAAGTAGGGTGTCATTTTTAATAAATTTTCTGTATTTATATTGCTGCATTTGAATTGATAATATAGTTGGATTAACATGCTTCATATGTTGATCACTTAATGCTCACTGATTAATTTCTTATTTTGTTACTATTGATATCTATATTTGTGTCTAATTTTTATAATTTAATATTCTTTCTTCCTTTATTATGACAATTACAGTTTTCAAAATATTTTAATAGTCATACATATTTAACAGAAATATATCCATTTTTTTCTTTTAAATATAAGAATCTCTTCATTTCTAATATTAAGTAGTTCCTGACTATGGCTTTTCATCCCAGAAAATGTTGGAAATCAATTTTTTAGAACTTTTGGATACTTAATCAACTAAAATTTTATGCATTTTTATCATTCACTTCTTTTCTTCCTGGCTTTTCAAGACAGGATTTCTCTGTGTAGCCCTGGCTGTCCTAAAACTCACTCTATAGAAGAGGCTGGCCTTGAACTCAGAAATCCACCTGCCTCTGCCTCCAAAGTGCTGGGATTAAAGGCGTGCACCACCACTGCCCGGCTTTCATTCACTTCTTCAGCAATTTTCTCCTTCTTAGGAAGGAGATCCAAGTAGGTCAACTCTGTCATACTCTTCTTCGATGAGTTTATTTTTACATTTATTGCACAGCATGTTTTGTGCTCACTCATTTTTATTTTGTTAAATGAAAAACAGCGTGTACTCTGTTAACTTTTTTCATTTTCTTTCTTTACATTTCAAGTGTTATCCCTTTTCCTGGTTTCTCTTCTGAAAACCCCCTATCCCCTCCTCGCTCCCTCTGCTCACCAACCCACCCACTCCTGCTTCCCTGTACTGGCATTCTCCTACCCTGGGGCATTAAGCCTTCTTAGCACAAAGGGCCTCTCCTTCCACTGATGTCCAACAAGGCCATCCTCTGCTACATATGCAGCTGAAATTCTACCATGTCTACTCTTTGGTTGGTGGTTTAGTCCCTGGGAGCTCTGGGGGAACTGGTTGGTTTATATTTTTGTTCCTCCTATGGGGCTGCAAGCTCCTTCAGCTCCTTTGGTCCTTTATCTAGCTCTTCCTCTGGTGACCTTGTGCTCAGTCCAATGGTTGGCTGAGAGCATCCACCTCTGTATTTGTCAGGCACTGGCAGAGCCTCTCAGGAAACAGCTATATCAGGCTCCTGTCAGCAAGCACTTGTTAGCATCCACAATAGAGCCTGGGTTTGGTGACTGTATTTGGGATGGATCCCCATGCCTACTATCAGTTCACTGCAGATTAAGACTGGTCTTCAATAACAACCAAAAACAACAGAAAGCCCACATACACATGGAAGCTGAGCAATGCTCTACTCAATGATAGCTTAGTCAAGGAAGAAATAAAGAAAGAAATTAAAGACATTTTAGAATTTAATGAAAATGAAGTTATAACGTACCCAAACTTATGAGACACAATGAAAGCAGTGTTATGAGGAAAACCCTGTTAACTTTTAATAGTATCTCACTGGACACCTAGTTCTTTAGTGGAAGTATTTTTCCAAGACATTTACCTTTAAATATTTCTTTCCTTTCTCTTTCAGACTTTGTGATTATTTTCAAACTCAATTTAATTCTTGTTCCTTTTCCTCCACATGTATGGTGTCCATTAGTTTTCCCAATCTCTTGCAATGTTCTCTTTGCTTTGATTTTCTGCGGGTTGAAAACTGATATACTGAGACATGGATCCTTTTCAGTATTCCTACTGTGCTCTGAGCTGATGCTCTCTGAGATTTAGTGTTTAGTATTAGTTCAAAATATTTCTCAAACATTATTACTTAGATATTTTCCAAGCCTTTTCTATCTTTTCTGTCCAATGTATTCACTTTATGGCTTTAGACCTTTTATAATTGCCCCATCATTCTTAGACATTGTGTTCTCTGATTTCTCACTTTTATTTTCCTTCATATTTCACTTTGGAAAGTTTCTACTGACAAAGCTTATTTTCTTTTATTCTGTTTATACTTTCAACTTTTTTTGTTATATTCCAAATGTTTCTGGCATGCTTTCTACTTTTTCATTCTCTTTAGCTTATTCATAACAGATACATTAAATTTCTAGACTACAAATTCAACTTTCCTGCTATTTCCAAATCTAGTATGAGTGAATATTTTGTCACAATGTTTTCTTTCTTACTTGGACTCACAATTTTCATTGTTGTTGAAAAGAATCATGTTTTTAATAATATGTAAATAATAAGACTTCAACAGGAGCATTTGTTTCCATTGAAAGGAATCAGCATGTGTTTCCTGTCTTCAGAAACTTCAGGATCAGATGCTATATTTTCCTTTAATGCTCTACTAATATAGTCCTAACTGTCTTCAAATATTTTTAGGGCTATGAACAGAATACAGCCATAGAGTTCTCTAGGAGTTTGTGTGTATATGAGATGTGTTGAAGAATTCTGTAGTCTTATGATTTTGTCTTTGGTCTTTTAGTGAAACTGAATTAGGTATTTTTGCCTAAGTCAAAGAATAAATGGGTTTAGTGTTTAACACTTGACTTTAATTAAATAGAGTAGATTTTTGTAGTCTATATTATTTTGTATTTAAGAATAAAATTCTCCATGAAGGGAAGTCATAATTAAGAAAATGGAGTTCTTTGAATATCTTACAAGATAGTTACTTATTTAAAATGTATGTATTCTCTCTGTGTATCTGTCTCTCCATGAAACAGGATCCACTAGCAGGCTACAGAGTCAGGAACAGCTCCAGCTCCAGTTATTGGGGGACCTCCAGTTGTAGCTCTTCTGCTGCAAATTGAGGGGGTCTAGACCCAGCTTACATATGCTGTTTGGTTGATGGTTCAGTCTCTGGGAGCACCAAAGGGTTCAGGTTAACTTACTCTGTTGGTTTTCATGTGTAGTCTCTATCACTTCCAGATTTCTAAATCCTTTACCCTAATATTCTACAAGACTTCCCAAACTCCATCTAATATTTGGCTGTGGGTATGTGCATTTCTTTAGGCCAGCTGCTAAATGGAGTACCTTGAAGGATAGTCATGATAGGCTCCTATCTATAAGAATAACAGAGTATCATTTATAGGGTCATAGATTTGATCTTTCCCATGTTTTATGTTTTAAGTTGGGCCACTCATCAGTTTCTATCAAGGGAATGATGATAAAAAAAAAACTTCACAGTATCTGTATAGAAACAGACTGGTTGTTCAATAGAATAGAATTGAAAACCTAGAAATAAACCCACACATCTGTAGACACTTGATTGTTGACAAAAGAGAAGCTTAATCTATACAGTGGCAGGGTGAGGGAAGAAAGCACCATCAACAAATGGTTCTGGTCTAACTGGATGTCTATATGTATAAGAATACAACTTGAACCATATTTATTACCCTGCACAAAACTTAAGTCCAGGTGGATGAAAGGCCTCAACATAAAATAGGGTACACAAAGTACAGTAGAAGAGAAACTGGAGAATAGTCTTGAACTCCTTGGTGCAAAGGACAACTTCATGAACAGAACACCTATAGCTCAACACTAAGATCAATAATTAATAAATGGGACCTCATGAAACTGAAAAACTTCTGTAGGGCAAAGGACACCATTAATAGGACACAATGGCAGCATAGAGAATGGTAAAAGATGTTTACCCACCCTACATCTAGCAGAGGGCTAATATCCAAATATGTAGAGAACTCAAGACATTAAACACCAACACACCAAATAACTCAACTAAAAATGGTTTAGAGAGTGAAACAGAATTCTCAACAGAGGAATTTCTAATGGTCAAGAAACACTTCGGGAAAAGTTCAACATCTTTAATCATCAGGAAAATGCAAATCAAAACAACACTGAGATTCCACCTTTCACACCTCAGAATGGCTAAGATCAAAATCTCAAATGACAGCACATGTTGGCAAGGATGTAGACTATCAACTTTGAACTGTTACATTTAATGTTTAGGTAGCACTGAAACAGGACAATAGAAATTGGAAGTTCAGGGTGAAATCATTATATTAGTAACAACTACATTCTGAAGAGATGAGAGAAAAATAATATGAAAGATGTTTAATAAACATTTTAGAAAATATTACATTAAATACTTTTGATCCTCTTCCCTTGTCCCTGGCAATAGAGTTGCTGACAGTGTTTGGACAGTATGAGTACAGACAGATTGACTTCTGGGATCAGCTTCATACAGACAGATCAACATTATGCAGGGTGAACAAGGGCTATATATATATTTCAGGGACTGGGCAGTGAATTCCAAGGTAAATATATGTTACTAGCTAGGGTTGGGGACTGGGAATGCCTCATTTACATAAAGAGGAATTCTAAGAACTGAGATGGCTTGCTATTATTAGGAGAGAGGAAGTTGAACCTGTAATGGGGCCGCAGACTATCCAAACACATGAGGGAATTAGAGACTGGATGCATGAAAAATTAGACTGAGAGCAGGGATACAGCAGCTCTAACTTCTGCCAGTCTCAGGATGAGCTTTTGAGCAGTCTTACTCTTCCTTTAGCTCCACAGTCGCACTTTCCCACAAGTATTCATTGCATTAGAAAATAAAATCATATCAGACCTTCAAAGAAGACCTAATACTCTTCAAACTATTCCACAAAATAGAAACAGAAGAAACACTACCCAATTCATTCTATGAAGACACAGTTACACTGCATATTCTCCCTTGGAGATGGAGCAGTTTCTGTCTAATCAGGAACTTGTCACAATTTCCTTTCATAGAGGACTCAAAAAACCAAAAAATAAAATAGAGGACTTCATAACACATATTTTTCTACTTCTATCATGTTTAATTTTCCAAATAGGTTTTAAAACCTGGTTGAGTGCATATTGTTTTAAACTTCAGGAGATATCATGTATATTTAAGAGGCATTTAAATATTATAACATTTTGATGACTTAAAAAAGTTATTTGTGGAAATTGGTGTATCTGTTTTTATTTTCAAAATGTACTTGTTGACATCTTTTAAGCCACTTAAAGTTAGACTAATTATTTTCCAGTGCTTTTATGAGACATGTCAAATTACTACTTCAAATCCTTTAAACACATTTTATTGTAAACATTGAAAAAAGAAAGTAAAATCATATAATGTAGCTGATTATGATTGTAAAAACAATGTAACTGGTTATATGGGAATTTTTGTTGGATATTTTATTTATTTACATTTCAAATGTTATCCCCTTTCCCAGTTTCCCCCTATCTCATCTCCTTTCCTCCTGTTTCTATGATGGTGTTCCCCCACCACCCACTCCTGCCTCCCCGCTATGGAATTCCCCTACCCTGGGGCACTTCGCCTTCACTGGACCAAGGGCCTATCCTCCCAATGAGGTCCCACAAGGCCATGCTCTGCCACATATGTGACTGGAGCCATGGGTTGCTCCATGTGTACTCTTTAGTTGGTGGTTTATCCCTGGAAGCTCTGGGGTTATATGTTTTAAAAGTGATCAAAATTCAGCTAGATAATAATTATTATTTTATTATCTATTATTTATATATATTATTCACAATGTGTAGCTCTAGAACCTCTGAAATGTCCAAACCCCAACACACACACACACACACACACACACAAATCAACTGAAGAAATCTAAGTCCCTTGTATGGAATATGGATTTGATGACAGTATGTTTATTCTGGCAAATAGTATATGTGGTGTTCGATAATATTTTTTGTTTGCAAAATTAAACAAAGTCATGGAGAGACTTATCTATACCTTTCCCCATTTATAGTGGCTGGTGCTTGTAATTAGCTATAATGATATAAAAAGATACAGCTACTATTTTGATGCTGTATATAGGCTTACGCTGGCTATTCCAGAACATTTTCCGTTGATTGTCAGCCTCAGATATTAGATAAATAAACAAATGAGTCCACAGATGATTTTTTATTAGATATTTTCTTTATTTACATGTCATATGATTTCTCCTTTCCCAGTTTCCCCTCCAAAAAAAAAACAAAAAACAATCAAAAAAAAAAAAAAAAAAACACCAAAAAACAAGAACAAACCCTTGTTCCTTACCCCATCCCCCTGCTCTCCACCCCACCCTCTCCCGCTTACTGGCCCTGGCATTCCCGTACACTGGGGCACAGAACCTTAACAAGGCCAAGGGCCTTTTCCCTCATTGATGACCAACTATGCCATCCTCTGCTACATATGCAACTGGAGCCATTAGTCCCACCATGTGTACTCTTTGGTTGGTGGTTTAGTCCCTAGGAGTTCTGAGGGTACTAGTTAGTTCATATTGTTGTTCATCCTAAAGGGCTGCAAACCCCTCAGCTCCTTCGGTGCTTTCTTTAACTCCTTCATTGGGGATCCTGTACTCAGTTCAATGGCTGGCTGTGAACCTTTACTTCTGTATTAGTTGGGCACTGGCAGAGCCTCTCAAGAGACAACTATATCAGGCTGGAGTGTCCTTCCTTCAGTCTCTGCTCCATAGTTAGTCTCTGTAACTTCTTCCATGGGTATTTTGTTCCTCCTTTTATGAAGGAATGAAGTGTCCACATTTTGGTCTTCCTTCTTCTTGAGTTTCTTGTGGCTTGTGGGTTGTACTATGAGTATTCCAAACTTCTGGGCTAATAACCACTTATCAGAGAGTGCATACCATGTGTGTTCTTTTGTGATTGGGTTACCTCACTCAGGATGATGGTCTCCAGATCCATCCATTTCCCTAAGAATTTCATAAATTCATTGTTTTTAATAGTTGAGTAGTACTCCATTGTGTAGATGTACCACACTTTCTGTATCCATTCCTCTGTTGAGGGACATCTGGGTTGTTTCCAGTTTCTGGTTATTATAAATAAGGCTACAATGAACATGGTAGAGCATGTACCCTTATTACATGTTGGAGTATCTTCTGGGTATATGCCCAGGAGTGGTGTAGCTGGGTCCTCTGGTAGAATTATGTCCAATTTCTGGAGGAACTCCCAAACTGATTTCGAGAGTGGTTGTACCAGTTTGCTATCCCACCGGCAATGAAGGACTGTTCCTCTTTCTCCACAACCTCTCCAGCATCTTCTGTCACCTGAGTTTTTTATCCTAGCCATTCTGACTGGTGTGAGGTGGAATCTCAGGGTTGTTTTGATTTGCATTTCCCTGATGACTAAGGATGTTGAACATTTCTTTAGGAGCTTCTCAGCCATTTGGTATTCATCAGTTGAGAATTCTTTGTTTAGCTCTGTACCCCATTTTTAATAGGGTTATTTGGTTTTCTGGAGTCTAAGTTCTTGACTTCTTTGTATGCATTGGATATTAGCCCTCTTTCAGATATAGGGTTGGTAAAGATCTTTTCCCAATTTGTTGGTTGGCATTTTGTCCTATTGACAGTGTCTTTTGCCTTACAGAAGCTTTGCAACTTTATGAGGTCCCATTTGTCAATTCTTGATCTTAGAGCATAAGCTATTGGTGTTCTGTTCAGGAAATTATCCCCTGTGCCTATGTGCTCGAAGCTCTACCCTACTTTCTTTTCTATTAGTTTCAGTGTATCTGGTTTGATATGGAGGGCCCTGATCCACTTGGACTTGAGCTTTGTATAAGGAGATAGGAATGGATCAATTTGCATTCTTCTACATGCTAACTGCCAGTTGAGCCAGCACCATTTGTTGAAAATGCTGTCTTTTTTTTTTCCACTTTATGGTTTCAGCTCCTTTGTGAAAGATCAAGTGATCGTAGGTGTGTGGGTTCATTTCTAGGTCTTCAGTTCTGTTCCATTGATCTACCTGCCTGTCACTGTACCAATACCATGCAGTTTTTATCACAATTGCTTTGTAGTATGTAACCTCCCTGTGAGAGGGCAGATTCTTCAAATTCCCATCTGCCAGATGACCATGCCTCTTTGCCCACCTCCTGCTAATTGCCACGCCTCTGTCCAGGTTCCCGTTACTTTGGAAAGTCCTGCCTTCAGAGATTGGAAGAAGCTGCTGATTAGGCCAGGTGGCTGACAAAACTTGTGGGAGTGGTTTTGCCTTTCTTATCCCAGCGTTTTGCTTGTTAATTATTTTTTTTATTGAATGAAGGATGGCTGGATAAATTACATATCTGAGTCGGCCAAGTTTTTTATTCTTTCCGAGAGGAGCAGTAAAGGTAACTTATATGGCTTGCCAATTCTCTTTATCTCTTTTTAAAATACCCATGGGTAATTGTGGCAGCTGGTCTGCAACAGGTGGTGCCCAGTTTGTGGCCAGATTAAAAAAAAAAAAAAAAAAAAAAAAAAAAAAAAAAAAAAAAAAAAAAAACCAAACAAACAAAAGGGCTAACGCTATTTTTATAGAAATTTCTCTAATTAAATAAATAAATAAGGTACAGCCAGAGGGCTGGGGTTGGACAGCCATAGAGTTGGGGTAAGGTACAGCCAGATGGCTGGGTTTTGACAGCTATATAGAGCTGGGGTAAGGTACAGCAGGTTTTGCTGGGGGTTAATTACAGCCTGGACCGGGAACAGGTGGCTGGATAGGGTTAATTGTTCCAAAAATGTGGATACAACCCTTGCTATGTGGTAGAGTCGAGGCCGTGCACAGGGAATTGCTCCCCGTGACTTTCAGAAAATTTATGTTGTCTTGTTACATTGCTTATGTGTTTGTCTTGTCTTGAATGGGTACGATTGTCTCTGCGTCTTTTTCCTTGTCTTACACGTGGCCAAGATGGGGGCAGAGGCCCCACCTGCCCACTTGCAGCGGTTGCTGGCGGGCAGCCTGGCAGCCTGGTGGTCCATGGAACAGTGTCACCTCTGTGGTGCTGGAACTCTCTGGACCAGCCGTGGGGTCGTGACTGCGGCTGGGGGTCTCTGCGCATCCACGGTGGATGGCTGCTGGTGCCCCTGCAGGCTGTTGGCAACTGCCCCCGCCCCGCAGCTCAGCGCAATCTCAGGTCAGCGTCTGCAGGGCTGATGGAGTGGCTCCACAGCAGAGAGGATGAGCAACAAAAACAGCCAGGGCCACCGACAGTGACAGTAAGGGGACCCGACATGGAGACTCCGCAGGGGCTGAGGTTATTTGTGCGAGATTGTGCGAACTGTGGTGGTGTGGAACTTCATATTGGAGCAGCTATACTGCCACTGTGAGTGCAGGCTCTCGTGGCCAGCCCAGCCTGGCAGCCTAGCACAGTGCTGGAGTCAGCACAGCCATGTGCTCTCCGCGGAACAGCGCCTCTGTGCTGGTTAATTTCAGCCAGCCAGTCACCTCACCAGCAGGGCAAAAAGCTGCAGAGGTAAAATAGGGCTCCCAGCTGGAGCGCTGTTCCACTCGAGATTGTGGCAGCCTGGCAGCCAGGTGCAGTCCGAGCCACTGGTGTGTGTGTCTCATCCCGCCCAGCTCGGCCAGATGCAGTGGTAGTGTGGTGCTGCCATGATCACATGCACGCGCACCAGGTTCTTCACGAGGTGCCATTTTTACCTAAAGTTTCCCAACCACTCAGCACCATCTCACAGCTGCTAAAAGAAGATATAGTTCGGTTTCCTTCACAGATACCTCGAGAGGTAATACCACAAGGATAAAACTCTGCTCTTTCTGGATAAAGGTATATTATTAGCTAAAAATATGTAATATGGGTCACAATGTGACTAAGCTCACAGGCTGGTTGTGGTGGCACATGCCTGTAGGATTTGCTTAGGGAGGCAGAGGCAGGCAGATTTCTAAAGTTATACAAATGGTGTGAGAGATAGATTTAAATTAAAAGACAAAGTGAAAGCTGATTTAAGTTGCCCTGCTGAAAAAGTGCTTGTGAAAGGGGTCAGAAGTTTTAAATTCTTTGATTGAGGTAAATTTTATAAGGTCTGTGTAACTGTTCCATTTGGTTTCTAATAGTCTTAAGGTATAAATATGTTCTATATGATTGGCTTATAAGTTATTTGGGTATGGTAAAATGTTGTAACTGAATGCTAGTTTAAAGCTGGTAACTCAGGACTCATGTGACGTAAATCAGCCAAGATGGCAGAAATCTTGGCAGACAGTCTCCAGCTAGAGTTTTACAGCCACTTAGCATAATCTAAAGGCTGAGGCTTAAGTTGCAGGCCATACTCAAAGTGCTAGAATTCAGAACAGCTATTTAGTAGCTGCTTAATATCATTTAATAGCTATATTTTATATATCCCATCAAAAAAATAATTTCACCTGATTCTTTAGGAAGAAAACGGTAAAGGCACTGTGCTGTGTAACTTATCAGTTAGTGCCATAAATTTACTTTCCAAAAACTTGGCGTGCTGTGAGAAATTCTCACAATACACCATTGCTTTTAATTTCTTACTTCCTGTCCTCTGCAGGCCTTATTGCAAGGGGGCTGGGACAGGCAACGCTAGGCTTTCTATAGTTAGATACTAATAACAGAAGTCCAAAGATGGCCAACACGCCTTCACATATTACAACATTGTGGGCAAATACCCTTTTTTTATTAGCTCCCATATCTCTGGTCTAATGTTAACTTGTATAGTTTAGGCTGGTCTCAAACCCGAGACAGTCCTGCCATGGTCTCCTAAAAAATTTAGACTAAATAGACACCCTGACATTTCTATATGACTAGATATAAATCTCTATAAGGTGTTCTCACCATAACCCAGGTTAGTTAACTACAGTTCAAAATCAGAGAGACGCTAGAGAGGTTTTTATAAAGCAAACATAATGTTTTTATTATTGAATCTAAAGTATATATCTGCTTATAATTGGGCTTTACCTTCTGAGAGTTTTGGTTATGGCTTAATATTACTTGAAAAAATTTTAAACAAAGGTGGCAATAGTTTAAAAACAGCTGTGGTCAATATAGGCCTACTGCCATCTTTAATTAAGGCCTGAGAGACATTCCTTTTATTTTACTAACCAGAGCTTTGCCTTATAGTTCAAGATAATTTTGAACTTAAGATTTACTAAGAGGCAACAGGTCATTAAACTTATAGAGACATTGCACTCTGACTTGCCTATGTCATATAGAGATATTAAATATTTAAAGTTGTTTTTCTCTCTACATCCAAATAAGTTTAAGATGTTGTTTTTAACATATCTATAATTATTAAAAAATGTTACCTTTGATTATGGCTAAAGAATTTTTCTTTAATTTCCTTGCCTCCACTCAGTACAAAAAGCTTAAGTTTTGAATTTTCTCAGTGAAAATTGACTATTAGGCCATAAATTCATTAAAAACCAGAGAAATAACCACAAGACTCGATCCTTTAATGCAGACCTACTGGTGAGACACATAGCTTTTACAGAAGCTAGAGGAAGCTCCTGTCACTTGTCTATAGTGATCAATTACAATCTAAGGTTTAATTTGTGCCACTACAGCTCCTTGACAAAGAGAGAACATTAATATCGCTTCTCATATTTAAATTGAGTTTAATATCTTACCATAAAGCCATAGTGATAGTATAAAAACTTATATACTTTAAAAAACATTTATTTTCTCTACAATAATTAAATTGACTATTATAATTTATTATTGATATTTGGCCTATTGCTTAATAAAAGATTCTTAGACATAAATTAATAATTCTTCAAAGTGAACTAATTCTTTTAGTTCATTTATATACATACTTTTATATTTTCTACAGGCTTATGCAGATACCACATAACGATATATTTCCTCTTTAGCCCTTCTATAAAAAATCTTGTATATAAGTCACATGGTTTGCCCTCATAATTTTCTCCCTATGTCAGCATATAATAAACCAATTGTGTGATATATTTTCTATTTATTTTAGTGTTAATATTAAGCCTTATCTTATGCATTGATATATGGGCACATATATATCTGCGCTCTCTATTACTTATGATATCTAAATACTTTTAAAAATATTATTCTAATTTCAATATTAAGAATAAAATATACACACGTGACTATTAATTCCTTCTTGGGCTTTCAAGTTACTATTGCCTTAACATAAATAACAACAAAATATTAACTGGCTATTGTTTATATTATATTTCTATATTTACTGTTTCTAGCCAGATTATAACAAATTATAACATTGACTATTATAGTCAAACATTTAAGACATTTTGTCTACAACCTTATGCTAACCATATCTACGAAGATAATCTATATTTCAAAAAAAAAAAAGATGTTTGTTCAATGTGCACTTTTCACCTTGAGATTTTGATTTTTATATTTTTAATATTAAGGAGGGGGAATATGCACTGCTCTGCACATCTCTCTAAGTTACCACCAGAAGCATTTTTGTCTTTTGCTGCTTTAAAAAACACTTTTGTTTTTTAATTAATTTAAAAAATATTTCATTTTTTCTTTGCCTCTTTTAAGACATGCTTCATTTTCTGCTTGTTTTTAAAGACATGTTGCCTTTCGCTGGTCTTAAAAAAATGTATATATATATATATATATATATATATATATATATATACATATCCTTTCACAGGCTGATGCTAGAAGCCAGTCTGTTGCAAACTCGACATTGGCATCCACACATTTTCAGTTTTTATGCCATAATAAAAGGGCCTATCACTCCACTTACTAACAGATTGTTTTTCCTTAACTCACTTTGTTCTGAGGAAGGGACCCTGCTTGTGTTGGAACACAATGGCTGTCGAGTGGAATACAGACACAAAATCCTTTTTTATAAACATGTTTTTATAGTGAAACAAGCTTGCTTGGCTAAAATAGCCATCACCCCCTTTTTCTGAGAGCCAACGGTGGCTTCTCTCTGCACTCAGAGGTTAAGCTTTGGGCCTATACGTTGCTAAATTGCAACTAAAGTGTCTGAGACATCTTCAGGTTATTGATACTTTTAACTTTTAAGGTTTTTTTTTGTTTGTTTTGTTTTTTTTTTTTTTTTTTTTTTTTTTTTTTTTTTTTTTTTTTTTTTTTGTCAAACAGACTCATTCCCAAAACAAAATAAACAGTGGCTCACCCGGAGCTCGAAAGTTTGGCTATCTCTGCAATATTCATATTCTAAGGGCCAGGACCATCCCGAAGGCACTGGCCTGACACATTCTAAAAGCCAGCACCATCCTGAAGGCACTGGCCTGAGTTTTTTCAAAAGTCATCCCTAAGGCACTGACCCACTACCGAGGTTCCAGCATTTCAAAGATCAACCCTCGACCTTGACGTTCTCAACAAACAAAGACTAACTAACTAATTTGCATATGACTTGAGACCTGTTCCCCAGGTAATCTACTCCAAAGCCAAATCCTAAAATTTGCAACTCGGAGGCCTGCTCCCAGCTCCCTGCCCCCTGCCCCCAGCTTCAGCATTCAAGGCGACCAACTACGCCAGGACTTCGTAAAAGACTGTTTTCAGAGATACAGAGGCAATTCCCGAACTCTGCAGGTTTTAAAGGCGTATCTTGTCATGATTGTTCGGATGGATGGTGCATACAGAAGCCTGTCTCTCTGGCGATAGTCGACCCAGACAGAGGCACGTGCCAAGCAGCTGTGTCTTGATTAAAGTATGGGCCTTGAATTCCTGATCTTTCCAAGACTTTTATCATGAAGAGATGTTGGATTTTGTCAAATGCTTTCTCAGCATCTAATGTGATGATATGGTTTTTTTCTTTGAGTTTGTTTATATAGTGAATTACGATAATGGATTTCTGTATATTGAACCATCCCTGCATCCCTGGGATAAAGCCTACTTGATCATGGTGGATGATCATTTTGATGTGTTCTTTGATTCAGTTTGCAAGAATTTTATTGAGTATTTTTGCATCGATATTCATAAGGGAAATTGGTCTGAAGTTTTCTTTCTTTGTTAGGTCTTTGTGTGGTTTAGGTTTAAGAGTAATTGTGGCTTCATAGAACGAATTGGGTACAGTGTGTTCTGTTTCTATTTTGTGAAATAGTTTGAAGAGTATTGGTATTTAGATCTTCTTTGAAGATCTGATAAAACTCTGCACTAAACCCATCTAGTCCTGTGCTTTTTTTTTTTTTTGGTTGGGAGACGTTTAATGACTGTTTCTATTTCATATGCAGATATGGGGCTGCTTAGATCATTGATCTGATCTTGGTTTGGTATCTGGAATGTTCTAGAAAATTGTCCATTTCATTCAAGTTTTCCAGTTTTGTTGAGTATAGGCTTTTGTAATAGGATCTCATGATGTTTTGGATTTCCTTGGTGTCTGTTGTTATGTCTCCCTTTTCATTTCTGATCTTGTTAATTAGGATACTGTCTCTGTGCTCTCTAGTTAGTCTGGCTAAGGGTTTATCTGTTTTGTTGATTTTCCCAAAGAACCAGCTCCTGGTTTGGTTGATTCTTTGTATAGTTCTTTCTGTTTATTTGGTTGATTTCAGTCCTGAGTTTGATTATTTCCTGCCTTTGACTCCTCTTGAGTGAATTTGCTTCTTTTTGTTCTTGTGCCTTTAGTAGTGCTGGGAAATTGCTGGTGTATGCTCTCTCCAGTTTCTTTTTGGAGGTACCTAAAGCTGTTAGTTTTCCTCTTAGGCCTGCTTTCATTGTGTTCCATAAGTTTGAGTATGTTGTGGCTTCATTTTCATTAAACTTGAGAAAGTTTTCAATATCTTTATTACTTCTTTGACCAAGTTATCATTGAGTAGAGTGTTGTTAAGCTTCCACGTGTATGTGAGATTTCTATTGTTTATGTTGTTATTGAGGAGCAGTTTTAGTCCATGGTGATGTGATAGGATACAAGGAATTATTTCAATCTTCTTGTATCTGTTGAGGCCTGATTTGTGACCAATTATATGGTCAATTTTGGAGAAAGTAAAATGAGGTGGTGAGAAGAAGGTATATCCTTTTGTTTTAGGATAAAAACTTCTATAGATATCTGTTAAATCCATCTGTTTCATAATTTCTGTTAGTCTCACTGTGTCCTAGTTTAGTTTCTGTTTCCATGATCTGTCCATTGTAGAGAGTGCTGTATTGAAATCTCCCACTATTATTGTGTGTGGTGCAATGTGTGTTTGAGCTTTAATAAAGTTTCTTTTATGAATGTAGATGCCCTTTGATGCATAGAGGTTCAGAATTGGTAGATTATGCCCTTTAATGAGTATGAAGTGTCCTTCCTTATGCTTTTTGATCACTTCGGGTCACTTGAAAGTCGATTTTATTTGATATTAGAATGGCTACTTCAGCTTTTTTCTTGAGACCCTTGGCGTGGAGGATTGTTTTCCAGCCTTTTATTCTGAGGTAGTGTCTGTCTTTGTCATTGAGGTTGGTTTCCTTTATGCAACAAATTGTTGGGTCCTATTTACATACCCAGTCTGATAGTCTATGTCTTTTTATTGGGGAATTGAGTCCATCAATTTTAATAGATATTAAGTAAAAGTAATTGTTGCTTCCTGTTATTTTTGTTTTTAGAGGTGGAATTCCATTCATGTAGCTATCTTCTTTTAGTTTTGTTGGAAGATTACATTTTTGCTTTTTCAGAGATGTAGTTCCCCTCCTTGTGTTGGAGTTTTCCATTTATTATCCTTTGAAGGGCTGGAATTGTGGAAACATATTGTGTGAATTTGGTTTTGTCATGGAATACTTTGATTTCTCCATCTATGGTAACTGAGTGTTTTTCTGGGTACAGTAGTCTGGGCTGGCATTTGTGTTCTCTTATGGTCTGTATGACATCAACCCATGATCTTCTAGCTTTCATAGTCTCTGGTAAGAAGTCTGGTGTAATTCTGATAGGCCTGCCTTTATATGTTACTTGACCTCTTTTCCCTTACTGCTTTTAGTATTCTTTCTTTGTTTTGTGCATTTGTTGTTTTGACTATTATGTTGGGGGAGGAATTTCTTTTCTGGTCCAGTCTATTTGGAGTTCTATAGGCTTCTTGTATGTTCATGGGTATCTCTTTCTTTAGGTTAGGGAATTTTTTTCTATAATTTTGTTGAAGATATTTATTGGCCCTTTAAGTTGGAGGTCTTCACTCTCTTCTATTCCTATTATCCTTAGATTTGGTCTTCTCATTGTGTTCTGGATTTCCTGGAGGTTTTGGGTCAGGAACTTTTTGCATTTTGCATTTTCTTTGACTGTTGTGTCAATGTTTTCTATGGTATCTTCTGCACCTGAGATTCTCTCTTCTATATCTTGTACTCTGTTGGTGATGCTTGCATCTATGTTTCTTGACTTCTTTCCTAAGATTTCTAACTCCAGAGTTGTCTCTCTTTTTGATTTCTTAGGGGTTTCTACTTCCATTTTTAGGTCCTGGATGGTTTTCCTCAATTACTTCACCTGTTTGTTTGTGCTTTCCTGTAATTCCTTAAGGGAATTTTGTGTTTCCTCTTTAAGGGCTTCTACTTGTTTCCTTGTGATCTCCTGTAATTCTTTAAGGGATTTTTTTTGTTTCCTCTTAAAGGGCTTATACCTCTTTACCTGTGATCTCCTGTATTTCTTTAAGGGAGTTATTCATGCTCTTCTTAAATTCCTCTAGCACCATCATAAGATATGATTTTAGTTCCAAATCTTCCTTTTCCAGTGTTTGGGATATCTAGGACTTGCTGTGATGTGAGTACTAGGTTCTGATGAAGCCAAGTCATTTTGGTTTCTGTTGGTAAGATTCTGGCATTTGTCTTTCACCATCTGTTGATCTCTGGTGTTAGATGTTCTTGCTGTCTCTGACTATAGCTTGTTCCTCCTGTGGGTCTATAAGCCTGTGTCAGCACTTCTGGGAGATCAGTTATCCTCTGGTAAAACCCAGGTGCAGATGGCTGTGGATCAATTATCTATCCTGAGTCCTGGGGGCAGAGCACCCCCTGTAGACAGGATCTCCATTTTCGGGAAAGGTGTAGAGAGGGCTCTGGATCTGTTGTTCCTCCTAGGTGTGGATGGAGGTTGAGAGGATCTTGTCCAGGCTGCTATGCCACTTATGAGGCCTGTTCCTCCCTGTTGGTCCTGCCTTAGAAAGTCACCTGAGAGAAAATGGCAGATTTCACCTGGTTTAAAGCACTCCCTGAAGGCAGGCTCTCTGCTTACAAGGAAGGGGAAGAGAGGGCTGCGGATCCACCACCTTCACTCCTAGGTGTAGATGGAGGTTGAGAGGATCCTGTCCCGATGATTTTTTTTTTTTTAATTACAAGCATTCATACCACTTCTGTCCTTCCAGAAATGGCAGGTTATTGAATGTACACAGAAAGACTGGCTAGTTAGTGCATGTACACAGAACGACTGTTTTTAGATACTTGGTTGGGAAGTAATAGATTAGATGTTAATAAAAACTAGAATACAGAATAATTACCTTTGCTTTAAAATTTTTTAAGTATATTTAAATGCTATAAAAGTGAAAACATACTTTTTACACGTTTTATATGTCAAATGTTCAGAACATGTGTATTCTAATTAAAATCTGGTGGATTAATTGTGTTATTTTAGACAGTCAACTAGACACAGCCTAGACTCAGCTCACAGAGAATCTTACTTGAAGAATTGCTTATATAATATTAGCTTGTTGGAGTATATATGGGGAGATATTTTAATTGCTGTAAGAGAGCCTAGCTTACTGTGGGTGTTATCATTCCCAGGACAGGTGAGCCTTAGCTGTATAAGAAAGCTAAAAACACATAGGTCACAAACCAAGACAGCAAGCAGGGTTCTTCCATGTTTTCTGCCTTTGTGTTCCTCTTTCAGTCCCTGTGTTGAATACTTCCAATAATGGGCTATACCTAGTAAGATGAAATAAAACTTTTCCTATCCTTACTTTTGTTCAGAAAATTTTATCAAAGCAACAGAAAAGAAACTAGAACAATAGTGGAAATAATTCTTGTTTTTAATGCTTAACAATGCCATACTTATACGCCAATGCATGCCAATGCGCTATGATTACAATCATCCCCTACTCCCTCGCTCACCCACTCCCACTGACCTCTTCTTCCTTTTCTCCTCCTCCTTCCTTTATCTGTTTTTCTGTCTCTTTGTTTCTCTGTCTTGCTCTCGTTCATTCTAGCTCTCTCACTCTCTTGCTTCTCTCACTTGTTCCTTCCCTCCCTTTCTTTTTCAGATCATACTCAGGCACTACTATGAGTTTATGATTACAAAGGTCATAATTTATCCTAACATCTATACTCGACTTCACTCTTCCCCGTGATTCAATTTCCACAGTCCTTCCATATCAGGTCTATGATGTTTTCTGTTCCTTACTCAGGGTGACACAGAATCTTTTTTTGGGACCAAGCACTCAGAAGTCACTTCTTCACATAAATCTGTCTGGAAACAGATTGATGATCATAAAGGACTGATTTTCTTTCTCACTTCCCTTTCAACCTTGCAAAATATTGTTCTTGACTGGGAAACGACTTCTCTGTCTTTAATTTAGATTCTCGCTTAGTTTTTTCCATCCTTCTCTTTAAAGCAAGCCCTGGCTTAAATCTTCTCCCTTCCTAATCCTCAAAGTTAATGCTTTGCAAATGTGCTCATTTGTATGGTTTTACTTTGATTAATTTAGTCAATTTGCATGTGGTTTCTTTCAATATTTTTCAAACTCATAAGACCCTAAGTGCATATGAAAAGCCACCTGTGTGTGGAAGGAAACCTATGTGTCTGTGCTGATTCCTAGGCATATAGTAGACTCAGTGGAATGAGGTAAATTTATTGTCAAGATTTTATTTTCACCAGGACTTTCTTGTTGCCTGTAATTTTAAAATGGATGCTTGATCTTTCTCAAGAGGTTTGCCCTTGTTCTCTCAATCTCTTGCTGCTAGCTCTACCAGCCTCACTCAGCCCTCATGGCTAGCTAGCGCTTTTCCTACAAACCCATGGCTGGCTCTGCCCACCACCAATGACTGCCCCGTGGCTACACTCTCTCTCTCTTTTGCCTCTCTGGGTTGCCATCGAGGATGAAAAACACCAGACAATCTTAATATTTAAAATCAGCCAGATGTTACAACCAGTGGGCGCAGAATCTATTGTCCTGTGTTGGAATCCATTGGGTCTAACAGCCCCCAAGTCTACATGGTGTCAGTCTTCTCCACCCTACACCCTGGCCAAAAAGTCCTTTCTCTATGTTATCTCCTCCTCTTCTTTCTGGATCCTCTGTATCCAGAAACTCACCTCTGTATCTCTTCCTGAGATTGGCTTCTGACCCAAACAATTAAGGAGTCTTCCCTTACACCTTCACATATTTTCTGGGTAGAATTCTAACCCTGAGCTATATCCACTGTCCTCTCCTTACTTTTGTTTTGAGGCTGCATTTACTTATTAAGTTGTTTGGTGTAGTTTGAACCTCATTGCCCAGGTTGCTTTTGAACTATTTAAACTTCTGCTTCAGGCTTCCAAATAACTGGGATTACAGGTCTGTATGACATGGCTCTATCATCATTTACAATTTTTACAAACTTTGTGTCACATCTCACCATAAATCTCTACATCAAGGTCACATTCTTCTATCAGCTTTGGAGCACAGGCTTTATTTTATGGTTAGTGACAGGCTCCACAGCCTCGTATTTCTTTACTGTTACTTTGTCAGGAGATACTGTTCTTTCTAGACTTAGTTGCTTTTCTTTCACTGTTCTTGAAGTAGGCCTATCAGCAAGGGATTCTATGTAGCAGAACTCTGTAAACGTTAGGAAATATCAGAAGGTTCTAGAAATAGAAGGTACTATCAAAAGGTACTAGAAATAGTTGTAAACCAACAATAGTCATCACTCTCCCTAGAAATACATCATAGGCTCATTTTTTTCACTACTTGTTTTCTTAAGATTCCAGCCTGGGAAATGTTTTGGTGCTCCTCGCCTAAATACACATCCTACTAAAATATTTTGATTTCCCCTCTTCTGAGCTTATCTGAAATCATAAATGATTATTGTCCCAGTTAGTACTAAGAATTATTTCTTGAGTATTTAAAGGATTTATTATTATTATTATTATTATTATTATTATTATCTTATACTTTTTAAATATGTGAACTTTCTCTTCCATGTATATTGTGTTTCAGTGATATATGACTACATAAGACACTCCAAGCCTACTATAACCATTGCCTTATGAAATAATAGAACACAGTTAACAAACTTCAAAAAGCTTATAAAGGGGTTTTAATAACATATGCCTAATTAGGGTTACATTATTTGTAAGATGAAATAATAATCTACTAGCCTTGAGAGACTTTCTCAAGCTAGAGGACCTTGAATGTCTCTGTAATAAGAAGTATTGCCCATTAATATCCATAAGGTAGAATATGAAACCAGTGTCCATTTTCAGGATTGCTCTACACTGAGTACAATGTAAAACTCGGCTTTGTGACTTAGATTATGACCTAGTATGTGAGATTATAACTTGATATATTTTAGGCAGAGGGTGAGTTATACCTTGAGAAAATTCTATTTTATTCTTTGAAGAGAGTTTAGGAAGAGCAGTATCCTAGCTGGCTACATCCTTTGTGCTCCTTGGGCTTGTCTGCAATCATTCTTACTTTTTCTATCTCATACTTAGAATGGTTCTCCCTGAGGGATTTTATTTTCCTGATTCCAGTGTCATTCCAGGTTCTTTTATATCTTTAATATCTCCTTCCCATGACTCTATCTTTTGAACTTTAAATGTCCTCACAAGTCTCTCATCTTTACAGATTCTTCTAGACTAAACAGGAGAAAACAACAACTTACACTATATCTGAGCTGCTTTTATTTTGTTACATGAAAAAAGTTTATTGTATTGATAGACTTTCTTAGGTAGTGCATGATAATTGTTTAAATTATACAGACAAGAGTGGATCTTTACTTTAATATCTTTATTCAAATTAGCCATTGGCATAGCTTAAATACATTGGTAAATAAGAATAATGTCACAATCACAATTTTTCTGGTGCTGAAATCACCAGATGTAGGAGCTGGAAAAAGAAAACAGATCCTTTGAAAGAGTAGTAAGTGATTAAATTAAGTGTTTTTTTTTAAATTTTTATGATTTTTTTGTGAAAACAATGCTGTATTTTTTGTAACAGTTATATATTGACAGACGACTATGAGAAATTTATTAAAATAAAGGTTGATATCAAATAGAAAGATTGTAGCTAATTTGATCATCTGAACTTTAGATTCTTCTAAAAACTTTCATTTGCAATTTAAACTAAATTATAAGAACAATAGAAAATAAAACTATAATGTGATCTGGTTTTTATTTTCACTCTGTCATAAATTCTACTTAGATAATGAACCTTTTCCTTACTAATCAAATGAACACACCACTTAAGAAAGAGTAAATATTTGTTTTAATCTCCCCCCAAATGCTAGTTCAGAATTCTCTTTGCTAACAACATGTAACATTATGGCATATGTCTTAACCAAATAAAATTATAGATGTTTTGTATGTGGCACATTTCAACAATCCTCTCGATTTTATACAACAATATATAATTGTATATCTTTACTTTTAAATTTTTTATTAGATATTTTCTTTATTTACATGTCATATGGTTTCTCCTTTCCTAGTTTCCCCTATAACAAACAAACAAACAAGCAAACAAACAAACAACAAGAACAAACCCATGTTGCCTCCCACCTCTCCCTGCTTGCCACCCCACCCTCTCCCACTTATTGGTCCTGGCATTCCCCTACACTGGGGCACAGAACCTTCACAGGGCCGAGGGCCTCTCCTCCCATTGGTGATCGACTTTGTAATCCTCTACTATACACATGCTGCCATGAAAATATGCAAATAAAAACATAATTGTGTGTAATAACATTAAATATATATTTAAAACAGCATAATATAGCTCCTCGGGCTCACTCAGTAAATTCCCAAAATGAAAAAAAAAAATAGTCTATGCCAAGTCTGTAGGTAATAAAGCATGTCTAGAAATACTAAAATAAATCACCACAGGAAGATGGATTGTTGAATGAAAGGTGAAAGAACTGTTCCTTGTACAACAATCAGGAATTCACTGAACAAAACAAATTATCCCCTGTCAGCCATTTAAATAGTGGCCTCTGAGAAATGAAAGGCTTTTTAAATATAAAAATCACCTACAAAATGTGTACAGCACTTTGCACATCAGATAGCATGATAAAAAATTTCATACTTCTTAAGCTCACTTCAAATAACATTCCACTGCTTTGCTTATTTTATTAAAATAAAAAGACACAAGGGCCTTTTCTTTTTCCCACTGAGAGCATTTCTGTAAATTTGTTTGTCCTTGAATAAATAGGCATTGCTTGGAAGTTACAAGTCATTCCTGGATAAAGGCAATTGCAAGATGAGCTACCCATAAGTTATAGCAAACAAAAAGAGACATCCATTTTACCTATGTGTGTTATTTATGGGTAAAATAAACTTGGAAATCATCTATAATATCATAATATAAATTTCTGAAAAGTTATTCCAGAAATCATTTGGATGACTATGTTTTTATAATTACAGTAAAATACAATGACAAAAAGGTGCAAACACAATTGCAAGGTTCTTTGTATTATAAGATCAATGACCCCTTGTCTACTTACAGTTTTGAATGGCTAGTGGTGAGAGCCTATGTGCTTCATCTCTTAGACTGCATTTCATCCTTTTGGGGGGATGCTAAAATGTTTCTGTTCTAATAAAGAACAGATATAAGCCCTACTTGATCCATAAACTTAACCTGCTGAGATAATAGATTCTCCTAAATGGGTTTAAATATGCCTCTGCTGTTCTAAACATTCACTCACTGAAAAATTGATCTGAGTTTTCTGCCTGAGACTTAGTCTGACCTTGAGTTCTGTAGGACTCCTGAATTGATGAATCAATTACACTGCTCCAAAATCACCTTGACTCCCTCTCATTTTTTCCTCTTGTTTATGCCAAAATACTTACAGACAAGCAGAGAGCATGTCTTAAAACGCCAGACAGGGTGTCAGGCAGCCATGACTCTTTTGAACTGAGCATTCTGAACCCTAATGAAAGGAATTCTATCTGTTGAATACTAGATGATTTCTTACCATGCCCTCCTCCATCTTCCCTCCTCCTTGAGATACATAGTGATACTAAAGATAGCACATGTGATCATTTAAAAATACGACACATAAATAATACATAAGAAGTTTAGGATACATAAATGCATAGTGTTTGCTTTGAAAGGCCATAAAGTGTTTTTTATATATTTCAACTATTTTATACATTATTGAGCACATACCATATATATACTGTCCAGTAAGCTTCCACAGAAGACAATTCCACAGAGGATAATACAACCAACCACCACAGTCATTGTTATCTCTTTTTTGTGTCTTTGCTGACTTTTTGAAACATGGTATCACTATGTCAGTCCAGCAGGCCTAAAAGCCTCTTCTCAAACTCCTCCTCAATCTTAGCTCTAGAATTACTGATATGTGCTTCCATATACAGCCTTGACACATTTCATCCTGAAAATTTATAAAAGTTCCCTATTTCTCATTATCAGAGTCTGTATTGTAAATTCAGAAGGAAGATTTTCTGTATATTTTATGATAATTGTTAAATTCAATTACAATGGGTACCATTTTGGCTTTGATATTAACAGCACTATAATTGTTTGCTCAAAAGACCATTAAGTGCACAATATGTATTTTAAAAGTCAGTGGAATTTTTATTTTGCTTGAGTAAAAATTTTTATCACAAATAGTTATCCTTTCTCTTTCTTTACTTTCCAGTAAAGTTTCTGATAAATGCCTAAAATGAGTGGTCATGAAATTTACACTTTTGATCCTTCTATCAAAAGTGATTATATAGTGTGTAGTATTCAGAGCAATTTTTATGCAATTATTATACTGACATTTATCAGAATAATGTTCCTTGACATTTATCACAAATTGTACTACTTAGAATCTGTTCCTTGAATTCTTTTTTTAAAGTAGCCTCAAAGTATTTGCTGTCAGAATAAATTGCATATACTGTATATGTACTTTGATTAGTTTTGCATTTTTCCTTGATTTTGAGTTTGATAACTTCCTATAGTACAAGATTAGTTACAATTTTTATTGAAACTGACATTCCTCTGTTAAGTCTATTGCCTAGACTATGGCCAGCTTGCCCATATACATTAATGGTAGGGTGTCTTTGAGCTTACCTTGTCAGTGCAAAACATGGAGCAGAGGAAACATCAGAATTTCTTCTCAGAAGCTGTCAAGAAAAAATGATGGGAATAATTTCCAGAATGCATACATTCTTCTGACAAGATTGTAGAAGCTTGTTGATTTGGTTTGTGCTGTTACTTTATAAATTTGCACTAGGTCTCTCTCTGATTAGCACTTTTATTATAGCAATATACAGAGTTTGGTGGCATTTTGAACACTTTGGGAGTGTACCTTTGCCAATAACAGCATTTCTTAAATCCAGTCTTAGAGGTTAAAAAACAATTTTCTCTCCATATATTAAGAAACTACAGGAAAAGATGAATATCATAGGGATTCTGCAAAAAATGACAAAATATCATGACTCTTGGATTCCAGACATTGGATTAATTCTCATAATACTCTACAACCAGTCACACAACACCCAGAAAAAGATCCAATCCCAGGCACATGCCCATGTTCACAGGATCCTAGGATCCCAGGAGCTTGGTTACATCAGGATCTCAGGTTCCCAGAGGCAGATAGACTCTCGGACACACTCAGGATCTCAGGATCATAGGACCCCAGAATCACAGGATCACAGAGACAGCTGAACTCTGAGGAATTCTGACACAACCAGGATCCCAGGAAGGACAGGCTCCAGTCAGATATAGCCAGGGCAGGTAGCGCTAGAGATAATCAGATAGTAGGAGGCAAACATAAGAACATTAGCAACAGAAGCCAAGGTTACATGGCATCATCAGAACCCAATTCTCCCACCATAGCAAGTCCTAGATATACCACCACACCAGAAAAGGAAGATTTAGATCTAAAATTACTTCTCATGATTGTGATAGAGGACTTTAAGAAGGACATAAATAACTCCCCTAAGAAATACAGTAGAACACAATTTAACAACTAGAAGCCCTTAAAGAGGAAACACAAAAAATCCCTTAAAGAACTACAGAAAAACACAAACAAATGAAGGAACTGAATAAAACCATCCAAGATATAAAAATGGAAAGAGAAAACATAAAGAAATCACAAAGGGAGACAACTCAGGAGTTAGAAAACCTAGGAAAGCGATCAGGAGTCACAGATGCAAGCATCACCAACAGAATACAAGAGATAAAAGAAACACCATAGAAAGCATTGACACAACGGTTAAAGAAAATGCAAAAAGCAAAAAGCTCCTAAACCAAAACATCCAGAAAATCCAGAACACAATGAGAAGACCAAACCTTTCTATAAAAGGTATAGAAAAGAGCAAAGATTCCCAACTCAAAGAGCCAGTAAATATCTTCAATAAAATTATAGAAGAAAATTTCCCTAACCTAAAGCAAGAGATGCCCATGAACATACAAGAAGCCTACAGAACTCCAAATCGATTGGACCAAATAAGAAGTTCTTCCCATCAAATACTAATCAAATGCACTAAATAAAGAAAGAATATTAAAAGCAGTAAGGGAAAAAGGTCAAGTAACATATAAAGGCAGGCCTATCAGAATTACACCAGACTTCTCACCAGAGACTATGAAAACTAGAAGATCCTGGGCAGATGTCATACAGACCCTAAGAGAACACAAATGCCATCCCAGGCTACTATACCCAGCAAAACTCTCAATTGCCACAGGCAGAAAAACCAAGATATTCCATGACAAAATGGAATTTACATAATATCTTTCCAGAAGTCCAGCCTTACAAAGGATAATAGATGGAAAACACAAACACAAGGACTGCACTGCAGAAAAAGCAAGAAAGTAATCTTTCAACAAACCCAAAAGAAGATAGCCACACAAACATAATTTTACCTCTAACAACAAAAACAACAGAAAGGAACAATCACTTCTCCTTAATATCTCTTATCCTCTTCCCCCAAGAAGACAAAGAATAACAGACTCTATACATAAATAGGACCCAACATTTTGCTGCATACAGAAAATGTACATCAGTGACAAAGGCAAACATGACCTCAGAATAAAAGGTTGGAAAACAATTTTCCAAGCAAATGGTCCCAAGAAACAAGTGGGAGTAGACATTCTAATATCAAATAAAATCAACTCTTAACCAAAATTTATCAAAAAAAAAAAAAAAAAAAGATAAGGACAATAAGTCCCACCATGTATTGGCCCTTTGAATGTTCTGTGCCCCAGTGTAGGGGAATGCCAGAGGCAATAAGTGGGAGAGGGTGGGGTGGCAAGCAGTGGAGGGGGGATGCAACAGGAGTTTGTTCTTTTTGGTTTTTTTGGTTTTGTTTTTTGGATGTTTTTGTTGTTGTTGTTTTTTGAGTGGAAACTGGGAAAGGAGAAATCATATGGCATATAAATAAAGAAAATATCTAATAAAAAATCATAGTTCAAAAAAAAAAGATAAGGAAGGACACTTCATACTGGTCAAAGGAAAAATCTACCAAAATGAACTCTTAATTCTGCACATCTATGCTCCAAATGCCAGGGCACTGATATTCATAAAAGAAACTTTGCTAAAGCTCAAAACACACATTGCACACCACACACTAATAGTGGGAGAGTTTAACACCCCACTTTCAGCAATGGACAGATCATGGAAACAGAAACCAAAACAGAGACACAGTGAAACTAACAGAAGTTATGAACCAAGTGGATCTAACAGATATTTATAGAACTTTTCATCCAAAAGCAAAAGAATATACCTTCTTCTCAGCACCTCACGGTACCATCTCCAATATTGACTACATAATCAGTGCAAAACAAGCCTCAACAGATAAAAGAAAATTGAAATAATCCCATGTATCCTATCAGATCACCATAGACTAAGGCTGATCTTAAATACCAACAAAAGCAACAGAAAACACACATACACATGGAAATTGAACAATGCTCTACTCAATGATAACTTGGTCAAGGAAGAAAGAAAGAAAGAAAGAAAGAAAGAAAGAAAGAAAGAAAGAAAG
>JADRCD010218598.1:55827-87114 GCA_019843815.1 Montemys delectorum
TTGGTTTTTCAAGATAGGGTTTCTCTGTGTAGCCCTGGCTGTCCTGGAACTCACTCTGTAGACCAGGCTGGCCTTGAACTCAGAAATCCGCCTGCCTCTGCCTCCCAAGTGCTGGGATTAAAGGCGTGCACCACCACCGCCCTGGTTGAAATTTTTTAAATATACTTATGGATAAAATAATTTCTCTCCTAGAAACACTGATAATCTTTTTAAGTAAACTGATTGTTAGACAATGTACACAGATATGTAATGCATTTAAAATACTCTCTCACTATTTCAGGTGGTATAATATAAGGGCTTTTGAATATATTTCTCAATGATTTATTTTTAATATTTTATGCTCTTTTACTATGCTCAATTCCCAAAGGATATTTTGTATGATTTGAAACAATTTAGTATTCAATATTAGATATAGAATCTTCAGTTATGAATAGTATTAAATATTCATTAATGCTAATTTTAGGATAGGAAAGGATATGAATATAAAAGTTGAACAAGTTTTTTGTGTATTATTTGATTCTCAAAATACTCAATATTATTAATATATTTCATGGATATACTGATTTTAAATAATAAAAATAATTAAGAAAAAACAAATATGTAACTACTGAATATAAAAGAAATAAACTATATGTAAATTCCAAGATCATTGCTTTCTTAAATCTGTTCTGTCTTTCATAACTGAATTAATTTGACTTACGTTGGTTTGTTTCTATGCATCTCAAATAAAATATCCTCAACACATATGAAGACATAAAATATAAATCCTGTTACTCTATGCAATAGCCAGTAAACATTCTATCCCTTTGCATTTGCCTTCAGACTTACAGTAGGTTTTTTTTTTTTTTAAATCTGTTCCAATATGAAAAGAAGTATAGTCTAGCTATCCCATATCCTTTGAATTTTTAGAGAATTCTGTAAAAGTATCTTTTATACTCCTATTGATAATTTTCATCTTGAAATCTTACTGCCTCAGTGTGCTATTCCAGGCCGAGTCCTGGAAGCTTCTAACTCCATAAAATCTCATTTGGCCCAGACTCTTTTCAGCCTCTGAGAGTTACTGCTGCATGAGCTCCCCTTTTCTAGTTCCTTAGGAACTCTAGCTGTTTGGTTCAAGTTAGCTGTTCTTCTTTAAGCTGACTGATTCAAACTGGCTTCTCTCCTGGCCTCTCTTAATTTGTTCTTCTTGACCTTATACTAACTTTGGCAATATGTTATAATTTTTCTCATTCTCTGGCTCAATCTTTCTTCATGATGTCGAGCTTATTCTTTTTCTGTAACTTGTTTCTCTGTAAGCACCAGCTTTCTCTTTTTCTTTCCTTGCCCTCTCAATTAGCTTCACTTTCTTCTCTCTTCTCATGAGAATTAGACATATACCTATTCTGTCAAATCTTTTTTTCTGATTTTTCACTTTGTCTGCTACTAAATTAGATATCACTGTCAAACATGGGTGATTCCTTCTACCAACTAACTTTATCTGCATTGTATGGGATTAAAGACGAATACTAAGGTTGAGCCACACCACAACAGAAACTTTTTTTTTTTTGGTAAATAACACAATCTCGGGTTCGCCATGTGATCAAATATCTTGCAACAAAATTTCCAAAAGAGTTTGCATCCAGTCTTAGTAATTTGCTCTAGTTTATTAAAAAACTATAATATGTAATAATTGCATGTCTACTAATGTACTGAAGTTGGATCTTACTTTATAATATGTGATGTTTATTTGCCTAAGGATACATTCATGAACATGATTTTTTTAGTATATAATTGGGTCTTATGGTGAGAGACAGAAATTAAGAAATAACACAAGTATTATTTAACATTGAATTAGCCTGTATTTGTTGGGGTTTGGTTGTTGTTGTTGTTGTTGTTGTTGTTGTTGTTGTTGTTGTTTTTCCAGTTTTACTGCCTTAGTCATATTTTTTCAGGCTACTATTGAAAGTAGGGTTCAATCTCTAAACATAATTGTCAAACATAAAATATAGTTTATATGAATCATGCTTTGATAGAGAGTACCTTCATTCCAGTAACAACACAAGCTTGGGAAAACTGTAATTGCACATAATTCACTGTCTTAGTTAGGCTTTTATTGCTGTAAAGAGGCACTATGACCATAGCAATTATTATGAAGGAAGATATTTTATTGGCATGCTAGCTTGAAACTCAAAGCCAGGTATCAGAAAGTAACAGTTGCACTGTACCTGTCTTGAGCATCTGAGGCCTCAAAGCCTGCTGCCAAAAGGATACAATTCCTTCAAAAAAGCCACATCTTCCTCATAAAGTCCGTACCTCCTAATAGGCATTCCATATGGCCAAGCTTTCAAACATATAAGTCTCGGGGGCTGTCTTATTCAAACCACTACATCCACACATTAAATTGCCTAGATATAGATAACATGGAGAGTTAATGTTACCCTATTTATTTAACCTCTTATATTTCAGCACTGAGCTCATATGGTGCCAACACCATTCTATTGTGATTAAAATACTAATTTCCAGAACCAACCTAGTTGTCTAAGACAATAGAAAGTTGGGTTATCTACACATGTTCTTTTCTCATTGCTGGGCTTCTTTGGTACTGGATACCATATGTAACAGAACCATCAGGATTGAGTTTTAATATATAAGGCATTTCACTGCTCTAGGAAAAGCTTTATACTTGTGAGTGGGGAAAAATATTAAGTCAGTAAGGTGAAATGGAGAGGTGAATGACTTAAGTATCGAAAATATTTCAGCATGAAAAATTTGGTTAGACCTTATAGCAATATGATAATGTGCTGAGTTAGTAACTAAGCTTGAGTCAGCTCCCCATTGTCATGTATCTACCTCAGTGTGTGAGCTAGTCATTTACATCAACACAGCACAGAGAGAACGGAAAAGCACATGTCTAAAGGATCCATTCAAGATCCTTTCAGATGGAGTCCCTCTGACTAGAATAAAAAATGACTTTGTATTTCCATTGTCAGTTTTCATTGTTCTTTGCTGAACTGTGTTGATTTTATTTTGATGCCCTGGCTTTTAGCTCTTACCTTAAATCTTCTCAAGTACATTGCAACAAATTGTCACAGTGAAACATGAATAGTAAAGTGAGCATTGTTGTCAGGAAGGAAAGTCAATGTTGACAGCACAGACATGTTTCTTTGGTTCTTGAAACAATAGAGATTAACACATTCACATGTGTTCTTTAGACTTAACTACTAGACAGAATGTTTGTGTAAGAGCACAATTTTTGAAAGTCACTGATTATGAATTCTTAATTCAGTCTTTGTTACACTTAGTGATTCAATCAATTCAACTGGGCAAGACATGGATAAAATTCCAATGTTTTCTCTCTCCTTCCTTCTCCTTCTGCCTGTCTACTCTTCACTCTTTCTTCTACCTTTCCCTCTCTCTCTCTCTCCCCCTCCCCTTCTCTCTCCATCTTTCTCTCTCTTTCTCTTCTTTTCATCTCTGTTTCTCTTTCCTTCCCCCACCCCCAGCTTTCTTTCTATTTCTTTCTTTTTAAATTTCACTTATTTTTGGAGCAGTTTTATGCATATAAAGTGTTACAGAATTAGGTCATGAAAAAAATCAGATGGCATTTGAGATATTTAGTTCTTTCCAAATCAATGAACTGTTGAAATGTCCTTTTCATAGAGGAGACTCTTCAGCCAGCAGGGAAATGCAAATTTACCTTAACATTCTATCTCACTATAGTCAGAATGGTTACATCAAGATGTTCTCAAAAAAAAATGTGAACATCTAGTAGATATTTTAAAAAATATTCAAAATCTTTAGTCATCTGAAAATTTTGAATTAAAAGTGCTCTGAAAACCTACTTCTCCCCATATTGTATGACTATAATTGAAAAAAAGTGACAACATATTAGTTAAGATGTTAGGAAAAAAGAGGAGAGAATGCAAATTTGTATGACTTCATTGGCACTCATGGTGGTTCCTCATAAACTAAAATGAGAACTACTATTGGCCTATCTATTCCACACTAAGTTACAAATATGTATGATTCTGAGTCTTAATCATGCTTAATGCAATAATTGTCACAATGCCTAGATGTGAATGAGGAGATGAATGGATAAAGTCATTGTAATGCCTTTCTGCATCACTGTTTTCCTAGCCAAGTTAGTGATATTTTGGGACATTCCTCTGTGTCCCTTTGCAAAAGATCTTCCCAGCTAAGTTTGTGACAATGCACAAACACACACACACACACACACACACACACACACACACACACCATTCATGAGTATCACACTGCCACTGTCTACCAACTGTAATCTCAGCACATGGTTTAGGAGAGGTACTAAGTTATATAAAGATGAGTGGTGACTAGAGATGGTGCTTCATCTGAGAAGCTATAGGGAAGCCCTCAACCATGATGGGTAAGGTTTTTGAAGTACTATCCATTATGGAAATACACACACCGGTGTAATAACATTACACCTATGATCTAAAAGGAAGCTCATTAAACTTATTTGTTCCTCAAATTAAATTTTGTTGAAATTCTAACTGGATTTGATATAAGAACTTTAAGAGAAAAGGCGGCATTTTTTAAAATCTTCTCCTGGAAGAGAATTTTAGCAAAGTTATATATGCACAGTAAATATTTTTCAATCACAAAAATGAAAGAAATGATGATATTTGCAGAGGAAAAGAAAATTATATTAAGTGAAGTAACCCAAACTTAGAAAAACAAATACAATATTTTTTCCTTATACAG
Source organism: Montemys delectorum (assembly GCA_019843815.1). Taxonomy (NCBI): domain Eukaryota; kingdom Metazoa; phylum Chordata; class Mammalia; order Rodentia; family Muridae; genus Montemys; species Montemys delectorum. The sequence goes on from JADRCD010218598.1 coordinate 60,547, forward strand.
AGATCTTAGATTTTAACTTTTATGTGTGAGTACACATGTATCTGTGGGTATGTTTCTAGTTTGTGAAACTAGAATAAAAACAAATGGAGGAGAAAAGGTGTTTTCAGTGGAGTGTGATGGGAATAGAATACATTTAACATGAAAATGAAATAGTGGTCATTGAGTTAAGAAAGGAATGAGCAGATGAGAGTAGAAAGGGAAATCAATGGGAGAACAATGAAAACAAGGCATAGGCTGTTATGAACATACTGAGCATGTGTCCTTGTGCCATGTTGAAGCATCTTATGGGTATACAACCAGGAGTATTATAGCTGTGTCTTCAGGTAGAAATATGTCCAATTTTCTGAAGAACTGCCAGACTGATTTCCAGAGTGGTTATATCAGCTTGCAATCCTACCAGCAATGGAGGAGGAGCGTTCCTCTTTCTACACATCCTAGTCAACATCCACTGTTACCTCAGGTTTTAATCTTAGCCATTCTGGTTGGCATGTGGTAGTCTCTCAGAGTTGTTTTGATTTGTATTTTTCTGATGACTAAGGATGTTGAATATTTCTTTAGGTGTTTCTTGGCCATTCAAGATTCCTCAGGTAAGAATTCTTTGTACCTCATTTTTAATTTTTTTTCCTATGGAGTTTAAATTCCTGAGTTCTTTCTATATATTGGGTATTAGTCCACTATTTCATATAAAGTTGAAAAGATGTTTTCTCGATCTCTATGTTGCTGTTTTGTCCTACTGATAGTGTCCTTTGCCTTACAGAAGCTTTTCAATTTTTTGAGATCCTGTTTGTCAATAGTTGAATATATATAATTTACACTTCACATGATATCCCCTTTACTGGTTTCCCCTCAGAAAACCCCCTATCCTATCTCCCCTCCTCCTGCTTCTTTAAGATTCTTCCCCCACCCACCCACCCACTCCCACTTCCTCCTCCCTACCATTGCATTCCCTTCACTGGGGCATCAAGCCTTCACAGGACCAAGAGCCTCTTCTCCCATTGATGCCCTGCAAGGTCATCTTTTACTACATATATGGCTGGAGTCATGAGTCCCTCCATGTGTACTCTTTGGTTGATCTGGTTTTATATGGAGGTCCCTGATCCACTTGGACTTGAGCTTTGTACAAGGAGATAAGAATGTACTAATTTGCATTCTTTTACATGCTGACCACCACTTGAATCAGCACTATTTGTTGAATATGTTGTTCCTCAACCCCACCCCACCCTATCCCTACACACATTGGATAGTTTTGGCTTTTGCCAAAGATCAGGTGACCATAGTTATGTGGGTTTAATTCTGGGTCTTCAGTTCTATTCCATTGATCTACCTGTCTGTCTCTGTACCAATACCATGCAGTTTTTATCACTATTGCTCTGAGGTAGAGCTTGAGGTAGGGATGGTGATTCCCCCAGAATTTCTCTTAGTGTTAAGAATATTTTTTTCCTGTCCTTTGGATTTTTATTACTGGAAACAACCCAGATGACCCTTAACAGAGGAATGAATACAGAAAATGGGGTACATTAACACATGGAGTTTTATCAAACTATTAAAAACAATGACTTCATGAAATTCACAGGCAAATGGATGTAACTAGAAAATATCATCCTGAATGAGGTAAACCAGTTACAAACAAACACACATGATATGTACTCACTGATAAGTGATAGTAGCTCAAAAGCCCAGAGTACCCACTATATAACTCACAGACCATATGAAGGTCAAGAAGAAGAAAGACCAAAGTATGGATTCTTCAGTCTTACTTAGAAGGAACAAAATAATTATGGGAGGTAAAGGAAGGGAGGGGTCTGGGAGGGAGAGAGGAAGGGGAGGGACAAAGGGAGGAGACAGGAGAAACGTAGAGAGGGTCAGGAAATTGAACAGAGGGGTGTAGCATTGAGGAATGTGGAACTGGGGGTAGCCACTTCAAAGTCTTGGATGCCAGGGAGGCAAGAGTTCCCCAGGACACAGCAGTGATGACATTAACAAACAAAGGGGAGAGAGAACCTAAAAAGACCATATCCAGTGGATAGGCACAGTCCCAGGTTGAGGGATATGGCCACTCAGCCATCTCAATAATTTTAACACAAAATGTTTTCTGTCTAAAGGAAATGCAAGGACAAAGTATGGAGCAGACACTGAAGGGAAGGCCATCCAGACACTGTCCAATCTGAGGATCCATCCCATATGCAGCCATCAAACAGACACTATTGCTGATGCCAAGAAGTGTTTGCTGATAGGAACCTGTTATAGGTGTCCCTTGACAGGCTCACCTGTGCCTGACCAATAGAGATGTGGAAACTCACAGCCAATCAACAAATTGTGCACAGAGACCCCAACGGAAGAGCTAGGAGAAGGATTTAAGGACCGAAGAGAATTGCAACCCCATAGAAAGAACATCAATATTAACTAATCAAATCCCCTCCCCTCCCAGAGCTCCCAGGGCTATATCACCAACCAAAGAGTATACATGAAGGGATCCATAGCTCCAGCTACATATGTAGTAGAGGATTGCTTTGACTGACAGCAATGGGAGGGGAGCTCCTTGGACCTTTGGAGGCTCAATGCCCCAGTTTAGGGGGAAGCTAGAGCAGTGAGGCAAGAGAGTGTGAGTGGGTAGGGCTGCATCTCAAAGAGGCTGGGGGAGGGATTGGGATAGGAGGTTTGTGGAGGGGAAACTGGGAATGGGGACATTTGAAATGTAAATAAATAATATAACCAATTAAAAAAGCAAAAGAAAGAAAGAAGGAAAGAAAACAAGGCATAGATGAGGAAACAATGGAACAGTTTTCATTGTGGGCTAAGTTAAAACAAAGAACAAAGGCACACAGGATTTCTACAAAATGCCATATAACAAATTCTATCCCTGACCCAGCACTCTCCAACCTACACACACATGCTTAAACTGGTGTGACTGTGATGTAATTTGTGACTTCCTTGTCTTCATTCTAGCTAGAGATGCTATAGTACATGTTGGAATGCTAATGCAGAAAGAAATCTTACTAGTTCTGAGGAGCTAGGCGCATGGTTCCTAGAGAGCAGTGGCTATCAGTGGTCTTCTGGGAACATGACATCTATTCCCTTCACTCCAACTTGCACTGAGAGAATATCTAGACAAGCTCCAATATCTCTGTGAGATACATTTGACACACAATTTTATCCCCAGGTGCAAGTTTCAAGGGTAATTTCTGCTAAAGAGTATGCAGACCTATCTGCCCCTGAGAGGGATAGCCCTCTGAGAAGCCAGTCTGTTTTCCAGGCAGAATAGAGCCTGACTCATGCAGAAGGCTTCTAGGCAAGCTAGATCTAATTCATTCAATGCTTATCACTCTTGGAAGTATAAAAAGTTTCAAATACCCTAGCTGTTACTACTGGTGTCGTTTCATTTAAGTCTCTTATGAAATGGTCCTACTCGCCTCCTACTATAGGTGGTACCACATACAAGAATATGTAAAGCAGAAAAGTAAGCATATGTATAGGAAGGAACACCCTGTGCAGAAGTCTGCAGGTGGAACATATTTTTGTGGGCACTATGCAAATGGCAATTCAGTTACAGAATACTTAACCCCAAATATGTCCATTTGGTTTCTTGAATATTTCAGTTGAACTCAAGAAACTATTCTTGTAGAAAGGGCTAGCCAGCTCCTTTCTTAATGTGAGCACACTATAAGGGATTATATGAGAGAAGCAGCCTCTTCTGTACTAGAATGAGAAATAACCCTTCTCCACCAGCAACACAGGATTGTTGCAATGGACCTACACAAATATTCTTACCAAAGCGGCCTTTCTGTAGGGTTTACAATTCACCTAGATCTCCTAGTGATGTCCTGGAATGGGTTGTCCAATCCTGTAGCTTTAGATTCTATCTGTTCTTTTCAAGGATTTATGATTCTTTGTATCAAAAGATATAAAAGTTTCCTGCTCTCTCATTTCTATAATTCCTCAGTCTCCAGTGAGGATCTGCATGTACCTGAAGAGTAATGGTAAAAGGTGTATGATTTTCTCTTGTAAAAGTAAAAGTAAAATAAAACAAAAAAAGAGAAATATCTAAATTTAATAAAGCTAATAATGATGTATATTCACAGGTCATATTTTGGACATTTTATCTAAATAATCTGAGTTCATTTAAAATTATTGATCTATGTTATTCTAAATATTTTGAAGTTGAGATACACTACATTTATATCTGGATCACTTTAATTTACTTTAAAATATCTATTTGTATGTGTATGATTTGTGTGCATAAATGTGTGCCTATTTCTGTTTGTGAATTCCAATATATACAAGTATACAACTACTATTGTGTGAACTTCAGAGGACAACCTTATGTTTAGTCAAATTTATACTACTTTCTTTGAGACAAAGTCTTTTCTTATTTACCACTGTGTATTCTAAAATAATCAAGGATTCATGAATATCTGTGTCTAATCTTACCTTAGAAGCGAAGGAATTACAGATATGTGTTAAAGCACCACACTTTGCACAGGTTCTTGGGGTTTAAATTCAGGTTCTTATGTTTTCCCAGCAAGCTCTTTACCCACTGAGTCATATCCCCAGCCTTACTTACATTTTTAAATGTATAATATCTATGTCTAGATACATCTTTCTGTTTATTAACACATAATTTTCAAAAAATTTTGTACTGAAGTTGTTTTGAACATATTGTTTTCTCCACAGATTTACTTTGATTCTTTTCGGAAGCACCTCAGGATAAAATTTCTATGACACTATCCCTATGACTGAGTCATCTTTTCTCAGCCATTTTTTTTTTATTCATTATCACTTCATTTACAATGTTGGTAGGTTCTAAAATCCTTTGAATCTTTTTATTTGACAATGAGAGGGTTCATTCAGAAGGCATATTTTAAAGCCCACCAACTTAAATGTATTTTGTATGTATAAGGAATATTTTTTTCTGAGTAAGATAACTTCTGAATTGATAAATTGTTCAAGGCAGATACTTTTACCAAAATATGCAGGTCATGGCATGAATTAGTCCCATGTGATATTTCTCTTTGTGTAGCTTTCCTCATGTCATACTGTTTATCCATCCATTTTGGTATAATAAAAGAGACAAATATATATGTTTATATAAATTAAGACTATTAGTTTCATTTCTCTGACTCATTTGATAATCCCAGGAAATATATTGTTAGATCATGAGCTATTAAAATATATTTGCAAAATATACTTATATATATCAATTTGTATATTAAATTAAAAAATAGAAGTAATTAAGAAAATAGTCAAAAAGTTAATAAAAATATAGATTATCAAAATTCTGTAAAATTGCAATAATATAGGGAAGATATTATAAACAGTATGTGATATGATAAAATTACAGATATAAATAATGGATATCATTATTCATCAGTTAAACCGCAAAAAAACCTCCAATTCCAAGGTAACAAAAATTTGGGGATTAGATAGAAATGAGTAAGATTCTTATCAGCATAAATTTATATAGTATGAACAAAGATGGAAAATCAGATTACCACTTCTTAGGTGTTTTTTGTTCTTTTGTATTTTGTAACCAGTCTCAGTCTGTATCTTAAGCTGTCCTTAAATTCACAATACTCCCTAGCTCATTTGTTGAGAGCTAAAATTACAGGATTATACCATGACATTCTACATTTACAGTTAAATTAGAAATATCTATATGATTGGGAGAAATGTCTGCACATATTTTCCTCAGTCGTTTGCAGATATGTTCATTTGAAGCTTCTATGCAAATCTGAAGACATTTTTATTCATACTCATTTTAAATAGGAGAAAAACCACATATGACATTTAATAAATGAAGTTAACTAAGCTGAAAATCATCCAAATCATACTGAAAAGAACAAGCTATAATAAAAAAATTGAACTTGTTGGGTGTCAGTGAATAAGGAGAAGAAAGAAATAACTGAATTATAAAAAAGGTAAGTGAATATTTAGAATGTTGAATTTATTCTGGATAATGTTGTGAACTGTGAAGACACACAACTATATATTTGTCAAAACTTGAAAAAAGTAACTACTATTGTTAAATTATTTAGAAAATTGATTTGGGATGTAGGTTTAAAAAATAATGAAGACAACTAAATTTTCATTTGCAAATGATAATCACTTGGAGATGGGCTCTGTGGTAGGCATGTGTTCGATTTTCTCCTTTCAGCTCAACTGCACCTGGTGTAGACCAAAGCAATCATGCTTCTTCAGTTAAGAAAGTTTCATTTGTGAAACAAAGTACTCTCAGGGTAGGCCATGTGGCTAGTAGGAGTTGGCCAACAGAAAATAAAGTCAAAGACATCTTTGGGGTCCTTGCCTCATAATGAAGTATCAGGGCTCTTTCTTCTTTAATTTTTTCATTTTATTTTATATTTGTTAATGAGGTAACTATTAGTTAATTTACTTTTCCCATCTCTTTCTTGTCGAAGTCCTTATCTCTCACTTCCCCTTCTTCTAACATTCCCCTCTTTCTCCTCAGAAGAAGTGAGGCCTCTTATTGATATCAACCAATCTTGGCATATCAAGTTGCAGTAAGAATAAGCCAACTTCTTCTATTGAGGATAGACAAGGTGGCCCAGTTAAAGGAAGTGGATCCAAAAGTAGGCAAATGAGTCAGAGACAGCCTCTGCTCCTTATGTTATGGGTCCCACATGAAGACCAAGCTTCACATCTGCTACATATGTGCTGGGGGTCTAGGTCCATCCTATACTTAGTTTCTGGTAAGTGCTTCAATATCTGTGAGCTCCTATCTTTCCAGGTTAGTTGATTCTGTAGGCTTTCTTGAAGACATGTCCTTGACATTTCTAACTCCTATAACCCTTCTTCCCATCTTCCCCAGGATTGTCAGAGCTCCTAACATAATGTTGGATGTGAGTCTTTATGGCAACAGAAACTGAGAGATTGGGGGTGGTGGTGGAGAGTGGAGATGGAGTCCAGGATTCAGACTCCAGAGACCAGTTTCAGGGTACATATTTAACATATCTAACTTTATTGCTCAATACATAAATTTATGCAGTTTTTCAGCCAATCAGGGTGCAGATATATAATCAAGGTCAAACAGGGCATTACAAGAGTTGTCCAGACAAATCTAATTAGCTTGGCCATAACTCTGTAGGGAAGGGGTCAATCATGCAGGAAGATATCCATGAAGCTGGAAAAGTAGCCATCATCCTCACCTAGGGTCCTATGTTCTGTCTCAATGGTGTGTTGAGAGCCATCTTAGATCATGTACAGTGTATGGTCAACTAGAACTCCAGGAGTCTCAGAAGCCTATGGTGCTTTGCTCTCCATCCCATTTTTTCCTCCACTATGTTTACCTTCACATCCTCCTCACAAGTCCTCCTTCTTTCTTTATTACAAGGCTGAGTACTTCTAGTAAAAGCGACTTGATGTGGAGCTGCTGAACTCTTATATGTCAATGGCACAGATTATGAAAAACACAATTCCACCTCCAACAAGAATAAAAGGATGAATACAAAGGTTTTCAGGGGAACAAATTAGAGTAGCTTTGACCCTACATAGTTAAAGGATCCAGGCATTTGTCCCAAAGTAATAACACCTACATGAGTAGCATTAATTGAGAATATATTATTATGCAGCTGGAATACGAGAAAAAGAAATGGGGAATTCTATGTATCAGTTATATGGCTCTGCTATAAATTTAGTGCCACTATACTATTAAGATATGTGCAAAAGAGTAATGATTATGAGCAAGGTGCATCTCTGGCTTGCACACTTCCTTTGCTTCAAGATACCACTTGGGAAATGCGGGGAGTGGCGAGCAGCAGTTCGTGCAAATAATGGCATCTGTCCTTCCTATGCCCTTTGGGTTCTTAAATTGCATGTTGGCTTTTGATTCCAATTCTTTTGTGACTGCCCTGGTTTCCTGTAAGTTATTGTGACAGTGCAGGACATGCCAACCTTTTCTGAGGAACTCTTTCCTGGAATGTGAAGCCCTGGTGCCATTAATGGTCCATGCGCAGAAGGTTTTGTGAACTTGTATTTCTTTCTTGTGTACTGTGTAAGACTGGTTATGACCAAAATCAGTTTAACTTTTTATATTAGGTTATTGCCCTTAACTGCTATAGTCAAAATGATCAAATCTTTGTACATTAGAGATTTATTTAAATATTATTTTTCTACTGACATTTCTAATGCTAGTATAAATGTTTATTACCAATAAAGAATTACTTTGAAAAAAAAAGATATGTCTACTATTATATCAAGCAGATACCAGGATAATCTGGATCACAATTAACTCAAGCAAGATCCCATAGATGATCAGCATCACCATGTAAAAGTCCCACTTGATGGTGTAAATTTAACATGCCTAGCTGCAAGAGTTGGTTTACCTCTAACTGTTTACCAATGTAGAGGCTATCAGAGTTGCGATATTGTTAAGTGAAGGAGCCATCTGCACATAATTTTGTAAGGCTATAACCACAGTGGCTATAGCTGATGAAGCCAAGAGCCTCACCATTTTGCCAGCAACAATGAGAGATATGCCAAAATCACTTCTGTAGAAATGTAGGGATAGGGCAAGATTAGAAATGATAAGTTCCCCAGTCTAGACATCATTGCATTTCCAGGAACCCAGATTAGTGTTGGTTCCTGGAGGAGCATGACAGTATCTCAGTTCACAGCATCCCAATAGAGGGAGAGTGCAATTAATCTCTTAACAATTTAACTTGGTATTGGAAGTGTTGCTTTGTAACCAAGTCAGGAAGAAAAAAGGAGGCCTTGTACAGGGATGCTCAGTGTATGTCAAATTGGGGGCTGCTCCCCGTGAGAGATATGGTTGGTAGTCCAACAACTCTCTGAGTAAGGTGTGGTATGATTTCCTCCAAAGATTAAGCCTTATAAAAGCTACCATGAATAAGAATGAATGGTCTATAATCCAAAAAAAAAAAAAAACAAAAACAAACCAAAAACCAAACAACAACAACAACAAAAAAAAACAAACCCAAAAACAACAACAAAAAACAAAAAATAAAATAAAAAACAAAAAACAAAAAACAGGAACTGAACAGGCCATGCTGGTCCAAGTGATCAGAGAGACCAGTGATCATAGGGTTGTGAGTCTACTGAAAAAAAGTAAGACAGGTTGATCAGAAGTACTGTGCAATTTTGGCCCCAGAAGGGGCCACAGGTACTGGCAAGTATATTCAGAAATATCTCATTCAAGTAGGTTTCCATTCTAGACAAAGGTATCATCTCCCACATAGATTTTATGAGTCACATAAGAAGATCTCTGGGTGAGCAAAAGACATATAGTTGATTAGAAGGGATGAGTTCCTTGGCCTACCATGAAACAATAAAAGTGTACTGAAAATGAATTGTGGGTTCATAACCTTTATAAGGGGCATAATTGGTAACAGCCCAACATTCCCTAGGTTGACAATGCCAATCAATCCAATTAGAGAAATCACATGTTACTGAGAGACCAAATTTTTTGGGTTCAGACTCCATCTTAGAAAACCTGACTAAAGTTTTAACTCAAGTAAACAGACAAATACTAGCTCCAATTTCCAGGCTATCCTCCACACCTGTATCTCCAAGTTATCCCCCCAACAAATCCAGCATCTAGCACAGAATCTAGGTTATTTTCCATCAATTCTGTACCTCTAGGTTACAAACCCAACCCTGCCTAATAATCAACAATTATTAGGAAAGCAGAAGTTAAGTTTAAGGTTTGGGTCCCAACACCAGTCAATTATGCTAAAGGTCACAGTAGTCCCCCAATTAGACACTTGCCAGGCTAGAAACACTCAACCCTCACTTGTCATTTTCAATAAAACCGTGTCCTGATGAGTGTTCTGGGCCACTCATCGCCAGTTTTCTCCACCAGAACCTTCACGTGGGTCAGCGGTGAGTTAAGCCTCAAGCTCGTGAATAAAGACCCTGGTGTGATTGCATTGGATCTGCTCCTGACCCAAAAGGTCAATGAACTTCTCCTCTCAACACAATATTACTCTTTTGACTACAGTAACGAAGTCCAGTGGAGAGTTTCCTTCAGGCAGAATCCCACCAGGTCATCTGTAAGAGAGTATGAAACATTAAAGGCTTCCTTTAGGGTGGAATTAACTAGAAAAGAGTTTCTCCCATCAGCGGGTTATTGTTGTATATTACAAGGAGTCTAGAATCCAAACTCACAGGATGTAGTAGAATCAGTGGATTTCTCCCCACTGCCCATGGAAGGAGAGTAACATGTGTCTGTGAGTTGTCTGCTATAATGGTGTACATGAACACATGAATAGAGTATAGGACCCTGTCCCTGCCCCTTCAGGGGATGTTCAATGGTCTTGATTTACAAGGGCCTTAAGGTTCACCCAAGTCAGATGGGGGCATTGAGGGAGCAGGCGGAGAGAGGGAGAGTGGCTTAATGAAGGTGTCCTCTCCACCGGTGTCACCTGTCATCTCATCGCTGTAGGCCTCTCCCCAGTTTGATTGATGGTCGAGAGACTTGCTCTGTAACTGATGACCATATCTCTTCTACATTGGGTTCACTCAATGAGCAGGTCTGCAATGTAGTCTTCATTGGCTTCATTGGTTCTATCTAGGTTATTGGTAGTACATGTTTCATGGATTAGCCAGGAACCCAGCTAGGTATTTCAGTTCTTTCTGGGAAGATAAAAACAAATCCACATCCCATGGTGAGCAGCTGGGCCAATCCTACCTGAGTGTTCGTTAAAGGATCCTTCCAATAAACCAAGGGTAACAGGGCGATGAAGGACAGTATGGCACTCCAATGGTAAGGTCAGGAGATAGGCCTCGTTTGTAGAAATTTTAGAAATTAAAGGTAAACAAGGCATCTGTTCCTTTGTCCTGAGACCTTAGCCCTTTGATTTCCTGTATCTCCCACTTTAACTGTTTTTTGTTTGTTTGTTTGTTTTGTTTTGTTTTTTGAGGGAGGAGTGGGCATGTTCAATTATGGATAGTCCTTGGGGGTTGTGAAGTACTGCAATGGAGTGGTGTATTCCCCATTCTATGCAGAAAGGGGCAAATGTTCCACTGTCCTATTGCCTGTTTTTATAGCATAGGGCACATTCATTACTAACGTTGCAATTTTCATGGATACAATGACCATTCTTGTATTTTTCTTTAGTTCTGCCTTAACAAAGATGTAAAAGAAGTATCAATCTGTATATGTACATATTTGAGGCTGCCAAATTCTGGAATTTGTGTCCGGTCCATGTGCCAAAGGGCATTTGGTCTAAGGCCTCATGGAGGTTCACTCCGATTGGCTAGAGGGGCCCCAGGGATAGCAGTGTTTCACAAGCAGTACAAATTCATATCAAATGCGTGCATGAGGCCGAAGTTAACCTGGAAAACAGCTTGTGCAAAGAAATAGCAAAATTGTAGAACTGAGAGTGAAGGATTTGAGCATGAGCCAGTGGTGAGGTGAGAAAGGATGCCACTAGGCAGTCTATGTTTTCATTGCTCGAGGTGAGGCATCCAAAGAGGTGAAGGTGGGTCCAAACCTGTTGTATATAAAACAGCTTAGAGCACATTTTAATCAAGGTCTTTAACTGAGTCATATCCAGATGTAAAGGCTCCTCAGTACCTTTGAGGGAAGCTAGTGATGATAATTTAGTGATATTAGTTTTGTATTGACTACCTCTAAATATGTGATACCCCTGTGAAATATTGATTAAATATTATTGTTTTACCCCCTTGGGAGTAAATAAAATGCACAAATACTGACTTAGAGACATCTTTAAAGCCAACAGCTGCCTCAAGGATAGGATTTTTCTGCCAAGTGGTGACATACAGAAAATAGAAAAGAGTTTATGTCTTGGAAAATTCTCATCTAATCTTCCCTGATAATTTATTAAAAACAACTTAGGTAACAGGCCAGAATGTCCTGGGAAAGCAGTAATATCATCATTGGTGAGATCTAATAAGGATTGTATGGGCTGTTTTCAGTACCTTATGAGCTATAAAAAAATATCATCTATTAATTGTGGTTACAGAGGACTAAGCAAGATGAATCCAATAGAGGATCAAGTCAGGAAATCGAAAGAGAGCTACAGTGGGGAGGCCTTTGTTGGGAAAACTAACTTCCAGAGCTCTAGAACAGGGTCAAATTTGTGAAAGCAGGCCTGCTGAAGACTGTCATTAACTATTTTGAAGGCCTTTCTAGCCTCTGAAGTGACTGTGATGACATCTTCCACCATTTAGGCCCCCTGAAGAGCTGAACTGGGGATGAAGGGCAATTTCCCAGATGTGATAGGCAAGCTAGGTCAGATCTGAAAATGTTTGCCTGGATACCAGAATAGCAGGATTGGGAAAACTGAATTGAAGCTTTTGAGGTTCAATAATATTACTTGTAACGGTGGGACCTAGAAATAGATAACACTCCTTTCTGTGTACATTTTCTGTTGCTATGTACAACTTCTTCAAAGCAGCAATAACAGTGGTCAGTTTACTTTGATTCATTCAGATTCAGCATAACCAATCAAATTTGGCATAACCAATAAGGGTACCATCCATATAATGGATAACAATGCAATCATCTACTACAGATCAGAGGGCCTCCCATATTTACACCTGGCAGATAGTAGGGCTATTTTTCAATCACTGAGGTAACACCCTCCGTTAATAATGCTGTATGGGTGTTTGATGATCTGTTGTTGGTATTGAGAAGACAAAACACTGTGTAATCTCTTCCTGTAGAGTTACCGAGAAGAAGAAGTCCTTAATATCTATAGTTATTATATAGCAAGTCTTTGGTATAGCAGATAATGCAGGCAGGCAGGCCTGGTTGGATATCCCCCCATAGACTACATAGTTGTATTAATTGATCTTAAATCATGTAAAAATCCAAACTTTCCCAATTTACTTCTTTTTTTTCACAGTTCTTAAATTGGGAAATTTATTATTAATACTTTGTTTAAATTTTTGAAATTTCAAATTTTTAAAATTTCATTTTTTAAATTGAAATCTCAGCATTAAATTTCAATTATAAATTTTAAATTTTAGTTTGAATTTTATTTTTGAATTTAAATTTCACTTGACATATTTCATTTTGATTTTTAAATTTTAACTTCAAAGTTATTTTTAACTTTTATTGCATTATGATGAGAAAATTTACATGATTTCAATTTATCTGAATTTGTTAACATTTAAAAACATATTTTAAGTAAATAGAATTAAATCACATTCTTGTTTCCCTTTTGTAACCTAACTCCTCCTATCCCCTCTTCAATACCTACAATATTTTTTGTCATATTCCTTAAAAGTTATAAAATATTATAACAATAAAAATAAGTATTATAAAAGTTGTTTGATATAAAACAACAATTTAACTGTTTTATGTAGATGCTTGTATACAGCAATAGTGAAAATACATTTTTCTCAATATAAATTTTAAATAACTTCAAACATATTAACTACATATTTCAAAATAATATATCATTACTAATATTTTCTTAAATGAACATAAATATATAAAGTCTTTTTGTTTGTTTGTTTTGTATTTAGTAGAGTTTAAAATCTTGGCTCTTACTGTGGTACAAGCCCAAAATAAGAACACTTTTTAGACATTAGATTTCATTGTAAAAAGGCTGTACTTCAATGTACTTCAATGGTGATGTCAGCATCATCAAAGGATTTTACTTCCATCATACTTGAAACTTGATACAAGAGTTACAAAAGTCAAGCAAAGCATTCAGTCTCACCCTTCATTGTTTTCTTACAAGCTACCTCCCTAGTTAATCGTCTATGTTTCTTTTGTGTATATAAATACTTTTGAAATATATAAGCTGTTCTGAAAACCATAGTATAGTGTAAAGACATGAAATGAACAATACCACTAATAGAGAGGCTAAGATAGGAGAACCAAGATTTTAAGACCCTTATGTTGTACACAGCAAGACACTGTCACAAACAAGCTGAAAGTGTATATAGATTGTACAATACTGGACCTATTTCTCCAATTACCAAATTAGAGAGATTTTGCTTTTGTTGTAAGAGGTTGAATTAGGTTTGTGTGGATTTGTTGAAAGATTACTTTCTTGCTTCTTCTAGGGTATAGTTTTGCTCCTTATGTTGATGTTTTCCATCTATTATCCTTTGTAGGACTGGATTTGTGGAAAGAAATTGTGTAAATTTTGGTTTGTCATAGAATGTCTTGTTTTCTCCATCTGTGGTAATTGAGAGTTTTGCTGCGTATAGTAGCCTGGGCTGGCATTTGTGTTCTTGTAGGGTCTGTACGACATCTGAAAAAGATCTTCTAGCTTTCATAGTCTCTGGTGAGAAGTCTGGTGTAATTTTGATAGGCCTGCCTTTATATGTTACTTGACCTTTTTCCCTTACTGCTTTTAAAATTCTTTCCTTGTTTAGTGCATTGGATGTTTTTATTATTATGGGATGGGAGGAATTTCTTTTCAGGTCCAGTCTATTTGGGGTTCTGTAAGCTTCTTGTATGTTCATGGGCATCCCTTTCTTTAGGTCAGGGAAGTTTTCTTCTATAATTTTGTTGAAGATACTTACTGGCTCATTACAATGAGAATCTTCACTCTCTCCTATACCTATTATCCTTAGGTTTGGTCTTCTCATTGAGTCCTGGATTTCCTGGATGTTTTGGGTTAGGAGCTTTTTGCTTTTTGCATTTTCTTTGACTATTGTGTTCTATAGTGTCTTCTGCCCCTGATATTCTCTCTTCTATCTCTTGTATTCTGTTGGTGATGCTTGCATCTAGGATTCCTGATTTCTTTCCTAGGTTTTCAATCTCCAGGGTTGTCTCTCTTTCTGATTTCTTTATTGTTTCTATTTCCATTTTTAGAATCTGGATGGTTTTGTTCATTTCCTTCACCTGTTTGATTGTGTTTTCCTGTAGTTCTTTAAGGGATTTTTGTGTTTCCTCTTGAAGGGATTCTAACTGTTTACCTGTGTTCTCTTGTATTTATTTGATGGTGCTATTTATGTCTTTCTTAAAGTCTTGTATCATCATCATGAGAAGTGATTTTATATCTTAATCTTGCTTATCCGGTGTAATGGTGTGTCCAGAACTTGCTATGGTGGGAGAATTGGGTTCTGATGATGCCAAATAACTTTGGTTTGTGCTGTTTATTATCTTATGCTTGCCCCCTCCCATCTTGTTGTCTCTAGTGCTACCTGCCCTTGCTAAATCTGACTGGAGCCTGTCCTTCCTGTGATCCTGGTTGTGTCAGAACTCCTCAGAGTCAAGCTGTCTCTGAGATTCTGTGATTCTGAGATCCTATGATCCTGGGCTTGTTAGAGGACCTGTGAATGGAGCTTCCTCTGGGTATTGTGGGACTGGCTGCAGAGCTTGTGCCCAAGGTCTGCTCAGGATACCAGCCTAGAGAGACCAGAAGGAACCCTAGCCACTGGGCTGGCAGAGTTCCCCATATGCCTGGTCCGGCTGGTCCCAGTTACTCCCGATGTTGGGACAGATATTGGGTCCTCCTCACCTCTGATCCTGGGCATGTCAGAGCACCTGGGAGTGGAGCTTCCTCTAGGTGTTGAGGGACTGGCTGCAGAGCTTGTGCCCAAGGTCTTCTCAGGACGTCAGCCCAGAGAGACCGGAAGGAACCAGAGCCACTCTGGATAGAGCCTTTAAGTGAGAGAAGTTGCATTTATGGATTGGAAGACTTAGTGGTGGTAGGGTCTTCTGTCCACAAATCAATCTATAGGGTCAGTAATTTCCAGAATCCCAGAAGTGGTGTTTTTTGTTTACACTTGTAATCTGTAGTCCAACTCCCAACAATGGTCAACAGCAGCTGTGAATGGAAGTCCAAGAATCTAGCAGTTGCTCAGTCCCACAAGGCAAGTAGGTGAAGAAGCACATTTTTTTTTAATATAGCATGTTTCTATGCTCTTTTCTAGGCATGTGGTACCCTGATGGGTTTTGTAGTCCCACAGCCTCCTGACAGCTTTCCCCTCTCACCTGGAGCCATGGCTAGGCCATGTTCACAGCTTTAAGCCCAGAAGCCAGAGAGCACCAGTAAGCTGTGAACATGGCTTTTATTAACCAAACTACCCCTGGCATCCATTGGAAACTTTCACCACTGAATGGGATTGTGGCCTGTTCCTAGTACCCCAAAGCCAGACTATTTGGCAAGTCTTGGAGAATGGCTTCAAGGAACAACTGAATTGGATTCTTCTGCCTCAAGGATTCAACAGCTCACCCACCCCCTTTGAGAAGGCACTGCATGAGGACTTGGGTGAATACCAGTAGGCCCACATTCAAATAATTCCAGTATGTATTGCTGGCCCCTAACTTGGAGAGAGACATGCCAGAAGGCCACATGAGACCTGCTATAGGAGCTGAGTCTACTTGGCTACTGAGTGTCTGCTAAGAAGGCCCAGCTTTGTCAACTTGAGGTCACCTATCTGAGGTACATATCAAGAGGGGGCTTGCCAATTCATGCTGTTGGACACCTCAGAAGCAAACCATTTATAGCATCTCATCAACCGGAAGAGAAGTAAAGGAATTTCTGGGATCTTCTAAGTTTTGTAGACTTTGAGTGTCAGGGTTCACTGAGATAGCCAAATCATTATATGATACCACCAAGGACCAAGAAGACAAAATAGAATAGACTCCTAAGATGGACATGACTTTTAAGATTCTGAGCCAAAACTTGGTTGAAAGTGCAAGCCTTGGCCCTCCCAGACATTCACAAACCATTCCATCTGTATGTGGATCAGAGAAAGAGGACAGCAAAGGAGGTACTCACCCAAACTTTGGGACTCGAGAAAAGTTGTGTGGTTTATTTATCTAAGAAGCTGGACCAAGTGACCCAAGGAGGTCAACCTGCCTCCAGATTATAGATGCCACTGACCTGCTAGTAAAGGATGTTGACAAAATAATCATGTGACAGGAACTTGTTATCACCAACCTTAGTCCTATTTCAGGAATCCACCCAACTGGTGGCTGTCCAATGCCAGACTGATGCACTTTGAGGTTCTGCTTTTGAATTCCACTTGCAGAAGATATAACCCATAATCTGCCCTAAACCCAGCTACCTGTTATATGATTCATCCTCAGACATACAGCATGATTACTCTATAGTTCTGAGGTACATCCAGAATGTCAGGCCAGAGTTGACTGACATACCCTGGCCTGACATAAACCAGATGCTGAACTATGTACTTCAAGGATGGATGGGAAGAGATTCATCCAGAATGGAATCAGGTATGCAGCGGTGGCAGTAATGGACTTGGACCCTGCAACTGCTTTGGCATTGGGAACTTCATCCCAAAAAGCTGAATTAAAGGCTCTAACTCAGGCTTTAAAACTCGCAAAAGGAGACAGAGATAATTATGGTTTCCTCTCAAAGTGGCCATAATTAATTGCCTCGGACATCAGAAAGGGACATCATTTATAGTCCAAAGGTATAGGCTAGCTGATAAAGCTGAAAAGAGTAGACCACTCAAGCTTCTATTGCCAACATCGTGGTAGCTTTGGTGACACCACAGGCTCCCACCCATCACTGAATATACTGATGAAGATAAATGACATCAGGTAAAATGCCAAAGAGTTTACAGAAAAGATGGATGTTTGTTTGCTGAACTCTCAAGACTGCACCATTCTACCTAAGGAGTCTGCTAACCAGCTAGCTCATCCATCAGATTCATCAAGTATTACATGTGGTCACCAAACACTGAAGGAATTGCTGTGAGGGCCAAGGTACAAAATACTTGACATAGGACCCTTGGTTGATCAGGTAATCTCACACTGTGTCTACTGGTTCTTAACTCCTCTCTCCCTGGACTTAACATAGAATGTTGGTTTCTGGACAAGGACTCTGCATTGGAAATAAGGTACCACCAACCTAATTATTTCCACCTCTGCAACCACACTGTAACCCCTACTGTTGCAGGATTCATTCTGTCCCCAGAGAAAGCTTGGTGAGCTTGTACCTCAGGGCTTATTCAATTCATTTATGGCCTGGTTGGGTTACAAATACTACTGAGGATTTATGTTCTAGTATAGCTTGTACCCACGGTGGCTAATTACTCTGGGAAAGATCTTTTGAACCAGTAGGACCTCTAGCTAGTATAGTCATTTCCACTGTGTTAGTATGTTTTCTCCTTGGTATAGGGCTGGCCTGAGCTGCTAGTGTAGGGGCCTCATCCCTAATACTCCAAAATAAAATTACAAAGTCCTGTGAATGGTGATAGAAGCAGATATACAGGAGATAGGAAAGTGCATCAAAGCCTTACAGGATTCCATATCTTCCCTGGCTGAAGTAGTCTTACAGAAGAGGCCTAGACTTGCTGTTCATCCAGCATGTAGGACTCTATGTAGTCTTAGGTGAGGAATGTTGTTTTTATGTTGACCACTCAGTGGTGGTCAAAGAATCCATTGCCTTAGGCAGAAAGAGCCTCAAAGATATTGTAGTGGCTATTCCTGGTTGTCAACTTGACTATATTTGAAATGAACTACAATCCAGAATTAGAAGGCTCACCTGTGGCCCTAATCTGGAGGCTGAGAGATACAAGTTTCCGACCTGAATCTTGGCATGGAGATCTTAAGGCATAGTGGCTATGAATCCCACAAGATTAAGATAGGAAGATCTATGAGTTCAAGGTCATCTGGGATTAAAGGTGTGATGGCACACACCTTTAATCTGGGCCACACCTTTTGCTGGATACTCATATAAGGACATTGGAAGAAGGAAGGCTCTGTTTCACCTGCTTGCCTTGTGGGACTGAGCAACTGCTAGATCCTTGGACTTCCATTCACAGCTGCTGCTGACCTTTGTTGGGAGTGAGACTACAGATTGTAAGTCATCAATAAATTCCTTTACTACTTAGAGACTACCATAAGTTCTGTGATTCTAGAGAACCCTGACTTATACAGATAACATATTGATGTTAGCTTTGACTTGTGGTCCCTGTGTTACCAATGCTTAGATTTGTTAAAAAATGAATTTATTCTCAAACAATACTAGCCAATAGAAACATTTAAAGGATTTAGGATGTCCCAAAACTGAAAAGGGGGATGAAAGCGAAGAGATAGACTGATTCCATGACAGTTGGACTTAGTTAGGGAAACTAGGCCTACATCTGTGTTTCCAAAAACTGCGCAATTCTGGGAAGTCCAGCCTCAGAAGCTGCCCTTCTACCTGGCTTGAGACAAGGACAATGGGTCAGCAGCAGTTTCCAGACTTCCTCAACTACTTCTTCAGCAACAATTTTCATACCTCCCTAGCAAGTATTCAGCTCACTTGCCCTAGTAATGGAATGTCCTTAGAGATGAGGCAAGATATAGGTCACCTACCCCAGAATGTTCCTTAAATCAAGCTGGCCAGCTCACTTGGTAATGGGAGACTCCAGCATGCTGGACCTCTACATAATAAAACACTCTTTGCATTTACATACTATTTGAATCTTCATTCTTCAGTGAAATACAGACCCTACCATCTGAGCCTTATTTCTTTTTAGCTATTCCTTTCTCTTTAGTGATCCAGGTTTTTCCTTTCTTTACTAAATTATATGTTTTTCCCTTATAAGTTTTAGGTTGAGGTGACTCATTAGTGGAGCTGCCTCTGCTCATTCAGGCCTGTGAAGACTGAAATTCTCTAAAGAAAACTTCTTACACTGATTTATGTATTCTTGAACTTCGGTTGAACTCATGTTTCCAGAGTTTTATCCCCAGAGCCTTAAGGGGTGCCCTAAGGTGTCACTATATTAATGAGGGTCACAAGATACACTTTTCAGAATCATACTGATTCTGATTATAATGGAGTCATTTTCATGACAGGGAGAACATTCCAAAAAGGAGAAACATGAAGTACAATATGTATACTATTTTATACAAACTTTCTGCCTTCAGTAACTATGAACACTCAAGGAGATCCATATGCCTCTGACTCTGCTCCAGGGTCGGATCTATGTCACACTGTCCCTTCCAATGGTCATGCCACTCCAGGCAAAAATAGAAAAAAGTTTCAAATGTGTTTTGTTTTGAAAATATTGTTGTTGTTTGTTCCTAGAATTTTCTAATTCCTCTGTTCCTAATATTTATGGGTTTGGTCTTTACATAGTGTCTCAGATTTCCTGGATATTTTTGCATGAATTTTATTAGATTTAATATTTTTATTTGACTTAGGTATTAATTCATTTCTATTGCTTCTATCCTTTATATTGTGTTAGTGAAATTTAACTTTGAAACTTTGAAACCCACCTACTCCAGCCTCCCTGCTCTGGCATTCCCCTACACTGGAGAATCTAGCCTTCACAAGACCAAGGGGCTCTCCTCTCACTGATATCTTACAAAGCCATCCTCTGTTACATATGCAGCTGGAGCCATGGGTTTCTCTATGTATACTCTTTGATTCCTGGTTTCGTCTCTAGGCTCTGGGGGGTCTGGATGGTTGATCTTGTTCTTCCTATGCATTGCAAACCCTTTTAGCTCCTTCAGTCCTTACTCTAACTCCTCCATTAGGGACCTCAAGCTCAGTCCAATGGTTGGCTAAGAGCACCAGCCTCTACATTTGTCTCCACCTCTGGCAGAGTCTCTTAGGAGACAGCTATAACAAGCTCCTGTCAGCAAGCATTTCTTGATATCAGCAATAGTGTCATGATTTGATAACTGGATACCAGATGGATCCCCAGGTGGGGCAGTCTCTGTATGGCCTTTCTTTAAGTCTTCATTCCACACTTTGTCTTCATATTTTATCCCTTGAGTATTTTGTTCTCTCTTATAAGGAGGACTGAAGCAACCACACTTTGTTCTTCCTTCTTCTTGTGCTTCATGTGGTCTGTGAATTATATCTTGGGTATTTGGGCTTTGAATCAAGAATCAAGAGTGTATACAATATGTTTTCTTTTCTGATTGGGTTTCCTCACAATGATATTTTCTAATTCCATCCGTTTGCCTAAGAATTTCATGAATTCATTGTTTTTAATAGCTGAGTAGTACTCCATTGTGTATGAATTCCTCTGTTGAGGGACATCTGAGTTGCTTCCAGCTTCTGGCTATTATAAATATGGCTGCTATGAACATAATAGAGCATGTGTCCTTATTACATGGCTGGGTTCTTTCCAGCTTCTGCATATTACAAATAAGGCTGCTAAGAAAATTGTGGAGCTGGTGTCCTTGTCATACATTGGGTCATCTTTTAGTTATATGCCCAGGTGTGGTATAGCTGGGTCCTCTGGTAGTACTATGTCCAATTTTCCGAGGAACCACCAGGTTGACTTCCAGGAAGTGGTTGTACCTAGTTGCAATCTACCAGTAATGGAGGTGTGTCCCGCTTTATCCATGCCAGCATCTGCTGTCACATGAGTTTTTGATCTTAGCCATTCTGAGTGGTGTGTGGTGGAATCTCAGGATTGTTTTGCTTTGCCTTTCTCTGATGACTAAGGATGTTGAACATTTCTTTAGGTGCTGCTTCTCAGCCATTTGATACTCCTTAGTTGAGAATTCTTTGTTTAGCTCTGTAGCCCATTTTTAATAGGATTATTTGTTTCTTTGGAGTCTACCTTCTTGAGTTCTTTGTATAGATTGTATATTAGCCCTCTATCAGATACAGGTATTTATAGATTTACTTAATGGACTTATACCTATTCCCCAAGGTCTTTGAGTATATTCATCTTATATATTTTGGAGACCTTATATTGAGCTTCTTTTATATTGTATGTCTCAGGACCTAGTGTAATATGGTTGTTGGACTCTACAGGATAAATATTGTCTTGGCTATTATTGTGCCTTGGCTTGATTGTGCCTTTATGTTGACATCTAGGTTGGGATAATTGTAATTCTATGTGTTGATATCTTGTTTTGTAATAGTAAATGCTTAAATACTGGCCCAAGGCTTCTACTCTGCCTTGATCATTGAGTTGCTGAAGAAAGTCAGACTCATAGCATTAATATTTATAATAATCCTTAAGCAGCACAACGGGGGAGCTGCCAAACCACCATGCTCTTAGAATCTAATTTCCTATTGATAACTCCAAGTTATTAGTTACTATTTACTATGCTCCATCTAGGCTGCTCTTAGCTCCAGTTGGGAAGCCCACAGGGCAATGCTCTCTTAACCCTTACCTCATAGCAGATTCTCATAGTTCCTCTCCTGTATCACTGTTTTCTTCTTCTTCTTCTTCTTCTTCTTCTTCTTCTTCTTCTTCTTCTTCTGACCCCAAGCCTGTAAAATGTAACCCCCACCTATGTCTCTTCTGCCCAACTATTGGCTGTTACCATCTTTATTTACTGATCACAATTAAGTGGGACCAGATTCACTTACCTAGCATCTACATGTTGACTCTCTTGTGTCTGGGGCAACAAGCTTTGGGGGGGCCCAAATTAGCATTAGAATACAAGGAGTACCAGAACAACACACTACTGGTCTTGTCTTTGTTAGGCATAAGTTCTGTTTCTTGGTTTCTGTTGCCCTTTCTGATTCATAGGAGAATGTGGTAGCTGCACATTGCTTGGAGAAAATGTTCATGAGATCGTGCCATGTGTGAAAACTAAGGGTTCCTGGTTGGAATTATTTTTAAGTTTTGAGAGCTGTCTTAATAAGGGTCCTATTGCTGTGAACAGTCCCATGATCATAGCAACACTGATAAGGATAGCATCTAATTGGGGCTGGGTTAGAGATTCAAAGGTTCAGCCCATTATCATCAAGGTGAACACATGGCAGTACCAGGCAAACATGGGGCTGTACAAACTGAGAATTCCACCTCTTGTTTTAAAGATAGCTAGGAGAAGATCAGCTTCTAGGCAGCCAGGACATGGGTCTTAAAGCCAACACCCATAGTGACATACTTTCTCAAACAAGGACACACTAAATTCCACAAGGCCACACCTTCAAATATTGCCACAACAGAGTCCCCAGTGAAGGAGCTAGAGAAAAGACCCAAGGAGCTGAAGGGCTTGCAGCCCCTTAGGATGAACAACAATATGAATTAACAAGCCTCAGAGCTCCCAGAGACTAAACCACCAACCAAAGAGTACATATGGTGGGACTAATGGCTCCAACAGCATATGTATAGCAGAGGATGGCTTAGTCAGTCATTAAGGGCAGGAGAGGCCCTTGGCCCTGTGAAGGTTCTATGCCCCAGTGTAGGGTAATGCCAGAGCCAGGAAGAGGGAGATGGTGGGTTGGTGAGCAGGGGGAGAGGGGAGGGAACAGGGTTTTTTTTTTTGTTTGTTTGTTTGTTTGTTTTTAATTTTATTTTATTTTTTCTTTTTTTTCAGAGGGGAAATTGCTAAAGGAGATATCATATAACATGTAAATAAAGAAAATATCTAATAAAAAAAGAAAAAAGACTTAATATCATTAACTGATAAAATATGAATACTAATTGTCACTCGGGACCATATTCATTTATCTTGCTACTCCATTACCATGGGCATAAGTGCTGACATTTTTGAGCTTGAAGAATTTATTTACTTGTGATTAACATTGATGGCTGTGACTAGTTTCCATTTATCATTTCCCATTTTCATTATGTTTGAATTCCAGATAAGTTTGATTCAAGATCAGTAGCCTATGGCAATTTCACTGAGATGAAGGAAGATGAAAATAGAAAGATGAAAAATTGAACTGACAAGGTTGTAGGGAAAGTTAGTGATGTACAGTCACTAAACTCTCTGCTCAATTTCAGAATCAGCTCACATAAGGGCCATCAATTGGAAGACACACAGCCTAACTCAGTGAATGATGTTAATATATACTACATTATATAAAACTTAAAGGGATTTCACATCAGAATATTTTAAAATGTCTTAAGAGAGATAGGAAATACAAATATAAAATATTTTTGTATGCCATTTTCAAATCATTACATCATAAAAAATATACTTGGAAGTAATTAGAATTAGTAACATAAATAGCTGTACAAAGGCATAGTTTTAGTTTAAAAGTATGTATGTTGAGGTTGGTAATATTCATGTTTTGAAATCCTAGAAATAAATTATTCATTTGTTTACTTGCTCAACTACATTTTATGGATTCTACAGGAATGTAGAATTTATGGTGAAAAGTCTTTTAGGAAGGATTGAGCAAAGTAGAGAGATATTGTACCATAAGATAATGGGTCTGAATAAACTGACATCTGCAAACTACATTAAAATGTTTTTTTCTATATTTGTTCCTTAGATAAGTGTTTGTGCAGTTCTCAGATCATTTCTGGATATGACACAATGGGAGAACAATGGACAATATGAGCTGTCTCTCCCCCCCCCCCCTTTTTAACTTAATCTTCTTTTTCAGTCTAGACTTTATCCCTCTCCTGGTCAACCCTCTGACTGTTTCACATCCTATACCTCCTCCCCAAGCCTTGTCTCTACAAGTATGTAACCACTCCCCACCTCCACCCCCACTCCACCAGACCTCCCCACTCCTTAGGGCCTCCAATCTCTTGAGGATTAAGTACATCTTCTCTGACTGAGTCTAGACCCATCAGTCCTCTGCTCTACATGTGTTGTGGGCCTCATATCAGCTGGTGAATGCTGCCTGGTTGGTGGCCCTGGTTGGTGGTCTGAGAGATCTCAGAGGTCCAAATGAGTTGATACTGCTGGTCTTCCTATAGGGTCACCCTACTCCTCAGTTTCTTCCAGCTTTCCATTAATTCAACTACAGAGGTAACCAGCTTCTTCCCATTGGTTGGGTGTAAGTATCTGCATCTGACTTTTTCATCTGCTTGTCAGGTTTTTTGGGGGGCAGTCATGATAGGCCCCTTTTTGTGAGCATATCATAGCCACATTAACAGTGTCAAGTCTTGGGGCCTCCCCTTGAGCTTGATCATAATTTGATCCTGTCTCTGGACGCCTTTTCCCCAGTCTCTTGACTTTTTTGTCCCTGCAGTTCTTTCAGACAGAAAGAATTCTAGATCAGAATTTTTGACTGTGTGATGGCAACCCCATCCCTTACATGATGTCCTTTCTTTCTGCTGGAGGTGGGCTCTACAAGTTCCCTCTCCCCACTGTAGGACATTTCATGTAAAGTCCCTCCCTTTGAGTCCTGAGAGTCTCTTACCTCCCAGGTCCCTAGTACATTTTAGAGGGTCCCACCACCTCCTACCCCCTGAGGTTGCCTGTTTCCATTCTTTATGCTGGCCCTCAGGACTTTAATCTGGTCTCCCCTCATCCAATTCCTGATAAAGTTCCACTCTTCCCCTTAGTCTCCATTTCCCTCCAGCTTCCCCTCCCTGTCCCCTTTCCCACCCAAGTCCCTCCTTCCTTCCCCCCTCCTGTGATTACTTTCTTCTAATACCAATATTCCTCAAACTATCCCATAAAATAGAAACAGAAGGAACACTACCTAATTCATTCTATGAAGCCACAATTACTCTATACCTAAAACACAAAAGGATGCAACAACAACAACAACAACAACAACAACAACAACAACAAAGAAAGAGGGAGAACTTTGGACCAATTTCACCTATGAATATCGATGCAAAAATACTCAATAAAATTTTTGCAAACCAAATCAAAGAACACATCAAAGCAACCATCCATCACGATCAAGTGGGCTTCATTCCCAGGATGCTAGGTTGGTTCAATAAATGAAAATCCATCAACATAATCCTCTATATAAACAAACTCAAAGAAAAAAAATCACATGATCATCTTCTTAGATGCTGAAAATGCATTTGATGAAACACAACACCCCTCCATGTTAAAAGTATTGGAGAGATCAGGAATTCAAGCCCATACCAAAACATAATAAAAGCAATTTATTGCAAACCAACACCTAATATTAAATTAAATAGAGAGATACTTGAAGTAACCCACTAAAGTTACAAACAAGAGAAGGATGCCCAGTCTCCCCATATCTTTTCAATATAGTACTTGAAGTTCTAGCTAGAGCACTAAGACAACAAAAAGAGATCAAGGAGATACAATTTGGCAAAGAAGTTAATGTATCACTATTTGCAGATGATATGATAGTATTACACAAGTGACCCCAATTTGTGATAGCCAGAAGCTGGAAACAACCCAAATGTCTTACAACAGAAGAATGGATACAGAAAATGTAGTTCATTTACACAATGGAATACTATTAAGAACAAGGATATCATGAGTTTTGCAGGCGAATGCATGGAACTAGAAAATATCTTCCTGAATCAGGTACCTCAGACCAAAAAGGACAAGCATGACTTGTACTCAGTAACAAGTGGATATTAGCCAAAAAAGTACAGAATACCCTGAATACAGTCCACAGAACTCAAGAAAATTAACACACTAAAGGGCCCAAGACAGGACTCCTCAGTCTCACTTGGGAGGGAGAAGAGAGTGTCTCTTGATGGCAGTGGTCACTGTCCTACCTATTGCATTTTCTGGCTGAGATTTTACGGCTTGAAATCTACTTTTCTTTGATGGAATAGTGAATGCATTCTTTTTTTAATATTACGAATGCCTGTATTGTTCTTTGCTCATTGCTGTAAAGTGATAAACATGATACCTGACAGTTTCTAGTACCCACATGGTGGGTCATAACCAACTGTAACTCCAGCTTCAGTAGGTTTGACACCTCCTGGCTTGAACAGCACCTGATTACATGCATGTATGTGTGCACATCTCCCCTGCCCCACTTTTCTCTCTGTCACACACATACATGCATACACACACACACACACACACACACACACACACACACA